>NC_069493.1:1685671-1743171 GCF_026875155.1 Cherax quadricarinatus
GTTTAACCAAACCCTTTTTTTCCCCCCAAAAAGTTTTTTTTTTTTTTTTTTTTTTTTTTTTTTTTTTTTTTTTTTTTTTTTTTTTTTTTTACACCAAATTATTGTAAGCCAACCCTCGTCTCCAACTCCAGCATCACTTGTCAAGCCAACACCTCTCTCCACCACTCCAACAGTCACTTGTCAGGCCAACACCTCTCTCCAGCAGTCACTTGTCAAGCCAACACCTCTCTCCACCACTCCAACAGTCACTTGTCAGGCCAACACCTCTCTCCAGCAGTCACTTGTCAAGCCAACACTTTTCTCCAACGTTCACTTGTCAAGCCAACACTCTCTCCAACACTCCAACAGTCACTTGTCAAGCCAACACCTCTCTCCACCACTCCAACAGTCACTTGCCAGGCCAACACCCCCCTTCCCCCCCCTTCTCCAGCAGTCACTTGTCAAGCCAACACTTCTCTCCAACGTTCACTTGTCAAGCCAACACTCTCTCCAACACTCCAACAGTCACTTGTCAAGCCAACACCTCTCTCCAACGTTCACTTGTCAAGCCAACACCTCTCTCCAACATTCCAACAGTCACTTGTCAAGCCAACACCTCTCTCCAACGTTCACTTGTCAAGCCAACACCTCTCTCCAACACTCCAGCAGTCACTTGTCAAGCCAACCCCCTCCGCTCCAACTGTCACTTGTCAGGCCAACAACTCTCCCCAACACTCCAACAGTCACTTGTCAAGCCAACACCTCTCTCCAACACTCCAGCAGTCACTTGTCAAGCCAACAGAGGTGTTGGCAATACTCCAACAGTCACTTGTCAAGCCAACACCTCCCTCCAACTGTCACTTGTCAGGCCAACAACTCTCCCCAACACTCCAACAGTCACTTGTCAAGCCAACACCTCCGTCCAACTGTCACTTGTCAGGCCAACAACTCTCCCCAACACTCCAACAGTCACTTGTCAAGCCAACACCTCTCTCTAACACTCCAGCAGTCACTTGTCAAGCCAACACCTCCCTCCAACTGTCACTTGTCAGGCCAACAACTCTCCCCAATACTCCAACAGTCACTTGTCAAGCCAACCCCTCTCTCCAACGTTCACTTATCAAGCCAATACCTCTCTCCAACACTCCAGCAGTCACTTGTCAAGCAAACACCTCTCTCCAACACTCCAGCAGTCACTTGTCAAGCCAACACCTCTCTCCAACACTCCAGCAGTCACTTGTCAAGCCAACACCTCCCTCCAACTTTCCCACTTGTCAGGCCAACAACTCTCCCCAACACTCCAACAGCCCATTTTGTCAACCAACCCCTCTCTCCCAACACTCCAGCAGTCACTTGTCAAGCCAACACCTCCCTCCAACAGTCACTTATCAAGCCAACACCTCTCTCCAACAGTCACTTCCCCCACATCTCCGCTATAAACACCTATAATAACCATGGTGACAACACACATGCTTGTCTAAGAACAAGTTATAATGAAAGCAAGATTAGTTACAACACCTGCTCCTCAACCTCCTCCGCTCTCATACACACTCATCACTCTCATACACTCTCATCCTCTCAACACACTCATCCCTCCATACACACTCATCACTCTCTACACACTCATCCTCTCATACACTCTCATCCTTCTCATAACACACTCATCCCACTCTCATGACACACTCCTGCCCTCTCATACACGCAACTCATCCCTCTCATAACACCTCATCACTCTCATACACACTCATCACTCTCATACACTCTCATCCCTCTCATACACACTCATCACTCTCATACACACTTCAGCACTCGCATACAGCACTCATCCCTCTCATACACACTCATCACTCTCATACACACTCATAACTCTCATAAACACTCCTCCCTCTCATACACACTCACACTCTCAGACACACTCATCCCTCTCATACACACTCATCCTCTTCCATACACCACTCATCACTCTCATACACACTCATCCCTCTCATACAACACTCATCAATCTCATACACACATCATCACTCTCATACACACTCATCCCTCTCATACACACTCAGCACTCTCATACACTACTCATCCCTCTCATACACACTCATCCCTCTCAACTCTCTCAGCCCTCTCATACACACTCATCCCTCTCATACTCACTCATCCCTCTCATACAACACTCATCCCTCTCATACACACTCATCCCTCTCATACACACGTCATCCCTCTCATACAACACTCATCCCTCCCATACACACTCAACACTCTCATACACACGCATCCCCTCTCATACACACTCATCACTGTCCATCACACACTCATCCTCTCATACACACTCATTCCTCTCATACACACTCACACTCTCATACACACTCATCCCTCTCATACACACTCATCCCTCTTACACACGCATCCCTCTCATACATACCATGTCCCTCTCATACACACTCATCACTCTCATACACACTCATCACTCTCATACACACTCATCACCTCTCATACACACTCAACACTCCATACACACACATCTCACTCATACACACTCATCCCTCTCATACACACTCATCACTCTCATACACTCATCCCTCTCATACACACACATCCCTCTCATACACACTCATCACTCCTCATACACACTCATCCCTCTCTACACACACATCCGCTCATACACACCATCCCTCTCCTACACACTCATCACTCTCATACACACTCATCACTCTCATAAACACTCATCCCTCTCATACACACTCATCTCTCATACAACACGTCATCCTCTCTCATACACACTCATCCCTCTACATACACACTCATCACTCTCAAACACACCATCCTCTCATTCAACTCATCCCCCTCATACACACGCATCCCTCTCAAACACACTTATCACTCTCATATCACACTCTTCCCTCACTCTCATACACACTCATCACTCTCATACACACTCATCACTCTCATACAACTCATCACTCTCATACACACTCATCACTCTCATACACACTCATCACTCTCATACACACTCATCACTCTCATACACACTCATCACTCTCATACATACTCATCACTCTCATACACACTCATCACTCTCATACACACTCATCCCTCTCATACACACTCATCCCTCTCATACACACTCATCCCTCTCATACACACTCATCACTCTCATACATACTCATCACTCCTACTTCATTATTTCTAACTCTAACACACCCCAAGACGTCACATAACTTCTAGATACACTCACCTTTAAAAATTAAGCCCATAGAGCGGGTAGGATTTGAACTCATGGCAAGTGAATCTTAAATCTTACAGACCAGTGCGTTCTGTGGCTCGGTTGAAAATATAATAATAATAATAATAATAATAATAATAATAATAATAATAATAATAATAATAATAATAATAATAATAATAATAATAATTATTATTATTATTATTATTATAATTTAAGTACGTGATACAACTTATACAGACCATAGCTCACATCAGTGACATACTACTATATAGAAAGTCCTTGTTTAAGCAGAGCATTTCCCACAATTTTGATTAATTTTGTCCTCAGGATGCTACCCACACCAGTTGACTAACACCCAGGTACCTATTTACTACTAGGTGAACAGGAACAGCACCTCTAAGATGAGTAACACCCAGGTACCTACTTAATGCTAGGTGAACAGGGACAGCAGGTGACTAATACCCAGGTAGCTAGTTACTATGTGAGCAGTGACAGCAGGTGTAAGGTACCTACTTACTGCTAGGTGAACAATGGCAGCAGCACGTCCTAATGTTTCCATCCGTACCGGGGATAGAACCCCGGACCTCAGAGTGTGAGGTGAGTGCGCTACCAACCCAGCTACGATACAAGCTTATCACGGTGTCATGAGTACACTCATCTCTCTCCTGAACCTCATTCATACGGCGATTTTTTCGGAAATGCAGTTGAAAAAGGCATCAGAAATATATAATTAAAAGGCCTTCATAGCTATTTTTGTGTACCTTTTAAATTAAGTTTTTAATAAAAGGCAGATTGAATTTTATATATATATTTTTACATATACATATATACATATACATATATGCAGGCATGTATATATGTATATATATACGGACGTAAGCATGGGAATATGTACGTGTGTACGTAGGCTGATTTGGCAGTGATTATTATTATTATCTTATTTATAAAGATGTGGAATGATAAGCCGGTGGAAGGTCTCTGTCAGATGACCAAAAGCTCCAGCTGTGGGTCATCATCTGACTAATACCCGCGTCAGGAAACACTTGTCCTGTTTCCTGACGAATCTTAACCAAAACTGATTTAGCTGTGGCTGACAAGTCTCGTTAATGGGTAGTAAGTCTTATTAACGGGAAGAAAGTCTTATTAACGGGAAGAAAGTCTTATTAATAGGTAATAAGTCTCATTAATGGGTAATAAGTCTTAATAGCAGGTATCAAGTGTTGTTAAAAGGTATCAAGTCTTATTAATGGGTAGCAAGTCTTATTAATGGGTAGCAAGTCTTATTAATGGGTAGCAAGTCTTATTAATGGGTAGCAAGTCTTATAAATGGGTAGCAAGTCTTATAAATGGGTAGCAAGTCTTATAAATGGGTAGCAAGTCTTATTAATGGGTAACAAGTCTTATAAATGGGTAACAAGTCTTATAAATGGGTAGCAAGTCTTATAAATGGGTAGCAAGTCTTATTAATGGGTAGCAAGTCTTATTAATGGGTAGCAAGTCTTATAAATGGGTAGCAAGTCTTATTAATGGGTAACAAGTCTTATAAATGGGTAGCAAGTCTTATAAATGATTAACAAGTCTTATAAATGGGTAGCAAGTCTTATAAATGGGTAGCAAGTCTTATTAATGGGTAGCAAGTCTTATTAATGGGTAGCAAGTCTTATAAATGGGTAGCAAGTCTTATTAATGGGTAACAAGTCTTATAAATGGGTAGCAAGTCTTATAAATGGGTAACAAGTCTTATAAATGGGTAGCAAGTCTTATAAATGGGTAGCAAGTCTTATTAATGGGTAGCAAGTCTTATTAATGGGTAGCAAGTCTTATAAATGGGTAGCAAGTCTTATTAATGGGTAACAAGTCTTATAAATGGGTAGCAAGTCTTATTAATGGGTAACAAGCCTTATAAATGGGTAGCAAGTCTTATTAATGGGTAACAAGTCTTATAAATGGGTAGCAAGTCTTATTAATGGGTAACAAGTCTTATTAATGGGTAGCAAGTCTTATTAATGGGTAGCAAGTCTTATTAATGGGTAACAAGTCTTATAAATGGGTAGCAAGTCTTATTAATGGGTAACAAGTCTTATAAATGGGTAGCAAGTCTTATTAATGGGTAACAAGTCTTATAAATGGGTAGCAAGTCTTATTAATGGGTAACAAGTCTTATAAATGGGTATAAAGTCTTATTAATTGGTATCAAGTCTTATTAATGGGTAACAAGTCTTATAAATGGGTAGCAAGTCTTATTAATGGGTAACAAGTCTTATAAATGGGTAGCAAGTCTTATTAATGGGTAACAAGTCTTATAAATGGGTAGCAAGTCTTATTAATGGGTAACAAGTCTTATAAATGGGTAGCAAGTCTTATTAATGGGTAACAAGTCTTATAAATGGGTAGCAAGTCTTATTAATGGGTAACAAGTCTTATAAATGGGTATCAAGTCTTATTAATGGGTAACAAGTCTTATAAATGGGTATCAAGTCTTATTAATTGGTATCAAGTCTTATTAATGGGTAACAAGTCTTATAAATGGGTAGCAAGTCTTATTAATGGGTAACAAGTCTTATAAATGGGTATCAAGTCTTATTAATGGGTAACAAGTCTTATAAATGGGTAGCAAGTCTTATAAATGGGTAGCAAGTCTTATAAATGGGTAGCAAGTCTTATTAATGGGTAACAAGTCTTATAAATGGGTATCAAGTCTTATTAATGGGTAACAAGTCTTATAAATGGGTAGCAAGTCTTATTAATGGGTAACAAGTCTTATAAATGGGTAGCAAGTCTTATTAATGGGTAACAAGTCTTATAAATGGGTAGCAAGTCTTATTAATGGGTAACAAGTCTTATAAGAACATAAGAACATAAGAACGAAGGAACACTGCAGAAGGCCTACTGGCCCATGCGAGGCAGGTCCAAGTCCCTACCGGCCTAAGCCAATGCACCCAACCTAGTCAGGTCAGGTCACATTGACTTAAGGGAGGAACACGGCAACCGACCTGTTAGCACAAGCTATCAGGTCTAACTCACACCCACCCACATCTACTCATGTATTTATCCAACCTATTTTTAAAGCTACACAACGTTCTGGCCTCTATAACGGTACTTGGGAGTTTTTTCCCACTCATCCACAACTCTATTACCAAACCAGTACTTTCCTATATCCTCCTGAATCTGAATTTTTCCAACTTAAAACCATTGCTGCGAGTCCTGTCTAGGCTAGATATTTTCAGCACACTATTTACATCCCCTTTATTTATTCTGTCTTCCACTTATAAACCTCAATCATATCCCCCTTAATTCTACGTCTTTCTAGAGAGTGCAGTTTCAGGGCCTTAGTCTATCCTCATAGGGAAGGTTTCTGATACATGGGATCATCTTTGTCATCCTCCTTTGTACATTTTCCAGAGAATTTATATCCATTCTGTAATACGGTGACCAAAACTGTGCAGCATAATCTAAATGAGGCCTAACCAAGGATGTATAGAGTTGAAGAACAACCTGAGGACTCCTATTATTTATGCTTCTGATATGAAGCCAAGGATTCTATTAGCTTTATTGCGAACACTTATGCACTGTTGTCTTGGTTTCAGATTACTGCTAACCAGAACTCCTAAATCTTTTTCGCAATCCGTAATATTAAGATCTACATTATTTAGTTTATATGTGGCATGGTTATTGTCCTGTCCAACATTTAGAACTTTGCATTTGTCTATATTAAACTGCATCTGCCACTTCTCCGACCACTGCATCAGTCTATTCAAATCTTCTGGAGTGCTCGAATGTCCTCGTCAGAATGAATTCGACGGCCTATTTTGGTGTCATCGGCAAACTTGCCGATGTCGCTCTTTATGCCCTCATCTATGTCGTTTATGTAGATTGTGAACAGCAGGGGGCCCAACACTGACCCCTGTGGAACACCGCTCGTGACGCTTCCCCACTCTGATTTCTCCCCATTTATGCAAACTCTCTGCTGCCTATTTGTCAACCATTGCCTCTATCCAGGAAAAAATTTCTCCTCCTATTCCATGTGCTTTAATTTTCCTCAATAGTCTCTGATGTGGGACCCTGTCAAAAGCCTTACTGAAGTCCATATACACAATATCATATTCATTACCATGATCTACCTCCTCAAATACCTTAGTGAAAAAAGTTAATAAATTCGTAAGGCAGGAACGCCCCTTTGTAAAACCATGCTGAGATTCGTTGATTAATTTATGCTTTTCAAGGTGGCTACGAACTGCCTCGGCAATTATTGATTCCATAAATTTTCCCACTATGGAGGTTAGGCTTGAACATTAAAATGGTATAAAATACCGACAGGTTGTTAGGTAAGACACATATGCAACAGTTAGGTATCTTTATTATGAAACGTTTCGCCTACACAGTAGGCTTCTTCAGTCAAGTACAGAAAAGTTGATAGAAGCAGAAGATACTTGAAGACGATGTAATCAGTCCATCACCCTTAAAGTTTTGAGGTGGTCAGTCCCTCAGTCTGGAGAAGAGCATTGTTCCATAGTATGAAACAATATGGAGAAGAAGTGACAGGATGGAGCTTTTATAGCGCCAGGAGGTGAGACGTAGGCCACTAGGAGAGGTAAGAACTCAGATGTTGAAAGGTTAGGTCCCTCTCAAACCCAGCCCCTCTCACTAGTGGAAGTAAATGGGTATCAAGTCTTATTAATTGGTATCAAGTCTTATTAATGGGTAACAAGTCTTATAAATGGGTAGCAAGTCTTATTAATGGGTAACAAGTCTTATAAATGGGTAGCAAGTCTTATAAATGGGTAACAAGTCTTATAAATGGGTAGCAAGTCTTATAAATGGGTATCAAGTCTTATTAATGGGTAGCAAGTCTTATTAATGGGTAGCAAGTCTTATAAATGGGTAGCAAGTCTTAGAAATGGGTATCAAGTCTTATTAATGGGTAGCAAGTCTTATTAATGGGTAGCAAGTCTTATTAATGGGTAGCAAGTCTTATTAATGGGTAGCAAGTCTTATTAATGGGTAGCAAGTCTTATTAATGGGTAGCAAGTCTTATTAATGGGTAGCAAGTCTTATTAATGGGTAGCAAGTCTTACCAGTGGCTAGCAAGTCTTATTAATGGCTAGCAAGAGTCACTAATAGCGTGGGAAAAATCTGTGCCGGTGATCATAAATCGGCGAGGTGGTTGTGACTCCATGTTCTCCACTTTAATGACTAAATTCTTCAACGAAACTAGATTTGCGGTGATCTATCAGTCTATCTACTTGTAGGAGTTTGTTAGAATAACGAATACTTAGACTAACACTTACAGATAGACTATCTGCAGGTGTTTGTTGATCTATTGACAGGTGTTAGTCTATTTGTAGGTGTTAGTGGTCCCTGTGTTTGTAGGTGTCTGTTAGTGTATCCAGGTGTTTGAAGGTATTCGTTAGTCCATCCATGAGTTTGTATAGGTATCGATTAGTCTATACATATATATGTATCTATCTATTAGTCTATTATACAGTGACACCTGCTCAAGAATGATTCGTGAGACAGTCATTGATCTAGAATGTTAGTTTGGTGTTAAGTATAAAAGTCACTCAAAATTATCATGAATGTTAATTGTTAAATAATAATAATAATAATAATAATAATAATAATAATAATAATAATAATAATAATAATAATAATAATAATAATAATAATAATAATCTTTATTCTTACCAGTTCAAGATACAACTTATACAGACCATAGCTGACACCAATGACTTATATAAAACCCCTGGTTATGAGGAGCATTTCCCACAACTTAGGTTAATTTTGTCCCCAGGATGCCACCCACACCAGTCACCTAACACCCAGGTACCTACTTACTGCTAGATGAACATGGACTGCAGGTATCATAAAGAAACACGCTCTGTTTCCATTCGTACCGGGGATCGAACCAGGGACCTCATTGTGTGAGCCAAGTGCACTAGTAATCGAGCTTTGACGTAAAATGGAAGAGTGGAAGAAGTAAGAAGCATTTCCGGTGAAATCAAGATGGAATTAAGCAGATGTTGAGGCCAGGTAGCGGCGTCTTGTGGCTCACCAGGACGATGTCTCTTTAAATGATTGTATTTCTGTAATCTACATTACATAACCCGGTATTAACGTCGCTTGTATCGTAATCTACATTACATAACCCGGTGTTAACGTCGCTTGTATCGTAATCTACATTACATAACCCGGTGTTAACGTCGCTTGTATCGTAAACTACATTACATAACCCGGTGTTAACGTCGCTTGTATCGTAATCTACATTACATAACCCGGTATTAACGTCGCTTGTATCGTAATCTACATTACATAACCCGGTGTTAACGTCGCTGGTATCGTAATCTTTTGTTTTGACATTGTTATTGTTGCACTTCCTGTCAACACTGTCTTTTGTTATTGTTACACTTCCTGTCAACACTGTCTTTTGTTATTGTTACACTTCCTGTCAACACTGTCTTTTGTTATTGTTACACTTCCTGTCAACACTGTCTTTTGTTATTGTTACACTTCCTGTCAACACTGTCTTTTGTTATTGTTACACTTCCTGTCAACACTGTCTTTTGTTATTCTTACACTTCCTGTCAACACTGTCTTTTGTTATTGTTACACTTCCTGTCAACACTGTCTTTAATTATTGTTACACTTCCTGTCAACACTGTCTTTTGTTATTGTTACACTTCCTGTCAACACTGTCTTTTGTTATTGTTGCACTTCCTGTCAACACTGTCTTTTGTTTCCTTGTTTATTTTACGTTTGTTGTTAGTATAATCTTTAATTTTCTCATTAAAAGGAGTAATACAAGTGTATTAACATTTGTAAATTATAGAGCTTATACATAATTATATATAATTTACATAACATTAACATGATAAATTTTGGTTAAATAGTGTTTATTCTGAAATATATTATAGTGAACAAGAAAAAATAAATGGTTATAAACTATAATTTTTGTGGGGGGGGGGGAAAGCCAGTGGAAGGCTTCAGTCACATGACCAAAAGCTCCAGCTGGGGGTCATCTGACTCGCGTCAGGGAACGTTTATCCCCTTTACTAACCTGAAGAATAATATTCTGAATATTTTAGTCATTCTTTATATTGTCTTAGCTTTGTTTTTTTGCTAGAGATGTGGAGGATCTTGAGTTAGTAAGTTTATTCAGGAATACACAAGTAAGTAAGTTTATTCAGGTATACACAAATAAGTAAGTAAGTTTATTCAGGTATACACGAATAAGTAAGTAAGTTTATTCAGGTATACACAAATAAGTAAGTTTATTCAGGTATACACAAATAAGTAAGTTTATTCAGGTATACACAAATAAGTAATTTTATTCAGGTATACACGAATAAGTAAGTTTATTCAGGTATACACAAATAAGTAAGTTTATTCAGGTATACACAAATAAGTAAGTTTATTCAGGTATACACAAATAAGTAAGTTTATTCAGGTATACACGAATAAGTAAGTTTATTCAGGTATACACAAATAAGTAAGTTTATTCAGGTATACACGAATAAGTAAGTTTATTCAGGTATACACAAATAAGTAAGTTTATTCAGGTATACACAAATAAGTAAGTTTATTCTGGTATACACAAATAAGTAAGTTTATTCAGGTATACACAAATAAGTAAGTTTATTCAGGTATACACGAATAAGTAAGTTTGTTCAGGTATACACGAATAAGTAAGTTTATTCAGGTATACACAAATAAGTAAGTTTATTCAGGTATACACAAATAAGTAAGTTTATTCTGGTATACACAAATAAGTAAGTTTATTCAGGTATACACAAATAAGTAAGTTTATTCAGGTATACACGAATAAGTAAGTTTGTTCAGGTATACACGAATAAGTAAGTTTATTCAGGTATACACGAATAAGTAAGTTTGTTCAGGTATACACGAATAAGTAAGTTTATTCAGGTATACACAAATAAGTAAGTTTGTTCAGGTATACACAAATAAGTAAGTTTATTCACGTATACACAAATAAATAAGTAAGTTGATTCAGGTATACACAAATAAGTAAGTCTATTCAGGTATACACAAGTAAGTTTATTCAGGTATACACGAATAAGTAAGTTTATTCAGGTATACACAAATAAGTAAGTAAGTTTATTCAGGTATACACGAATAAGTAAGTTTGTTCAGGTATACACGAATAAGTAAGTTTATTCAGGTATACACAAATAAGTAAGTAAGTTTATTCACGTATACACAAATAAATAAGTAAGTTGATTCAGGTATACACAAATAAGTAAGTTTATTCAGGTATACACAAATAAGTAAGAAAGTTTATTCAGGTATACACAAGTAAGTAAGTTTATTCAGGTATACACAAATAAGTAAGTAAGTTTATTCAGGTATACACAAATAAGTAAGTAAGTTTATTCAGGTATACACAAATAAGTAAGAAAGTTTATTCAGGTATACACAAATAAGTAAGTAAGTTTATTCAGGTATACACAAATACAGTTACATAGAATTATCATACATAGCAGCATATGTGTAGAGAACCTGGGATAACCCAAAAAAGTCAGACAGAGTGACTTATTTCCACTGGGTTGTGTTGCCAGAACGTTTCTGCCAAGACAGCGACTGAATGAGTGATGGTGGGAGTATTTTTTCAGGTACAATACCTCGGTGATAGATGCCCTTTGTGTCAAAAAAACTCACGTTATTTTAAAATTTCAGCTTATTTTAAAGACTTGGTCAATTTAAGGCCTAAGTTGTCAACTACACCAGATTTGTCACTAAAGATTTCTTACTGAAACTGGTAGGAAATCTTCCCCGGTATTATTATTGCTGCTACTAGTCCTGGAGATCTTAAAACTTAGTCCTGGAAAACATTAGGAAGGTGTTACCATAAGACACCTGCTGTCCCTCTTCACCCATCAGTAAAATAGGTACCTGGGTGTTAGTGGACTTGTGGGGGTCACATCCTGGATGTTAGTGGACTGGTGTGGGTCACATCCTGGGTGTTAGTGGCCTGGTGTGGGTGGCATCCTGGGTGTTAGTGGACTGGTGTGGGTCACATCCTGGGTGTTAGTGGACTGGTGTGGGTCACATCCTGGATGTTAGTGGACTGGTGTGGGTCACATCCTGGGTGTTAGTGGACTGGTGTGGGTCACATCCTGGATGTTAGTGGACTGGTGTGGGTCACATCCTGGGTGTTAGTGGACTGGTGTGGGTCACATCCTGGGTGTTAGTGGACTGGTGTGGGTCACATCCTGGGTGTTAGTGGACTAGTGTGGGTGGCATCCTGGGTGTTAGTGGACTGGTGTGGGTCACATCCTGGGTGTTAGTGGACTGGTGTGGGTCACATCCTGGATGTTAGTGGACTGGTGTGGGTCACATCCTGGGTGTTAGTGGACTGGTGTGGGTCACATCCTGGGTGTTAGTGGACTGGTGTGGGTGGCATCCTGGGTGTTAGTGGACTGGTGTGGGTCGCATCCTGGGACAAAACTGACCTAATTTGCGGGAAATGCTCAGCATAACAAGGGACTTTCTATATAGTAGTATGTCACTGATGTCAGCTATGATCTGTATACCTTGTACATGTACTTTTATACCTTGTACATGTACTTGTATACCTTGTACATGTACTTGTATACCTTGTACATGTACTTGTATACATTGTACATGTACTTGTGTACCTTGTACATGTACTTGTATACCTTGTACATGTAATTGTATACCTTGAACATGTACTTGTATACCTTGTACATGTACTTGTATACCTTGTACATGTACTTGTATACCTTGTACATGTACTTGTGTACCTTGTACATGTACTTGTATACCTTGTACATGTAATTGTATACCTTGTACATGTACTTGTATACCTTGTACATGTAATTGTATACCTTGTACATGTACTTGTATACCTTGTACATGTACTTGTATACCTTGTACATGTAATTGTATACCTTGTACATGTACTTGTATACCTTGTACATGTACTTGTATACCTTGTACATGTACTTGTATACCTTGTACATGTACTTGTATACCTTGTACATGTACTTGTATACCTTGTACATGTACTTGTATACCTTGTACATGTACTTGTATACCTTGTACATGTACTTGTATACCTTGTACATGTACTTGTATACCTTGTACATGTACTTGTATACCTTGTACATGTACTTGTATACCTTGTACATGTACTTGTATACCTTGTACATGTACTTGTATACCTTGTACATGTACTTGTATACCTTGTACATGTACTTGTATACCATGTACATGTACTTGTATACCTTGTACATGTACTTGTATACCTTGTACATGTACTTGTATACCTTGTACATGTACCTGTATACCTTGTACATGTACTTGTATACCTTGTACATGTACTTGTATACCTTGTACATGTACTTGTATACCTTGTACATGTACTTGTATACCTTGTACATGTACTTGTATACCTTGTACATGTACTTGTATACCTTGTACATGTACTTGTATACCTTGTACATGTACTTGTATACCTTGTACATGTACTTGTAGTAAATAAAGATTATTATTATTACTGTTAAGAAAAACGTACAACATACAAGTATCTTTGTTCCGAAACGTTGCTCCTGCCCAGTAGGCTTCTCAGTTTTAAATACCATTGTTATATTCGCTACAATAAATTACCTTTAAGAAATTCGTCTACGTTTATGTAATTTTGGTTAACGATACAACTAAAGTAATTATTACTTACCAATTGTTGTTACTCACTTACCAATTGTTGTTACTCACTTACCAATTGTTGTTACTCACTTACCAATTGTTGTTACTCACTTACCAATTGTTGTTACTCACTTACCAATTGTTGTTACTCACTTACCAATTGTTGTTATTCACTTACCAATTGTTGTTATTCACTTACCAATTGTTGTTACTCACTTACCAATTGTTGTTACTCACTTACCAATTGTTGTTACTCACTTACCAATTGTTGTTACTCACTTACCAATTGTTGTTACTCACTTACCAATTGTTGTTACTCACTTACCAATTGTTGTTACTCACTTACCAATTGTTGTTACTCACTTACCAATTGTTGTTACACACTTACCAATTGTTGTTACTCACTTACCAATTGTTGTTACTCACTTACCAATTGTTGTTACACACTTACCAATTGTTGTTATTCACTTACCAATTGTTGTTACTCACTTACCAATTGTTGTTACTCACTTACCAATTGTTGTTACTCACTTACCAATTGTTGTTACTCACTTACCAATTGTTGTTATTCACTTACCAATTGTTGTTACTCACTTACCAATTGTTGTTACTCACTTACCAATTGTTGTTACTCACTTACCAATTGTTGTTACTCACTTACCAATTGTTGTTACTCACTTACCAATTGTTGTTATTCACTTACCAATTGTTGTTACTCACTTACCAATTGTTGTTACACACTTACCAATTGTTGTTACTCACTTACCAATTGTTGTTACACACTTACCAATTGTTGTTACTCACTTACCAATTGTTGTTACTCACTTACCAATTGTTGTTACTCACTTACCAATTGTTGTTACTCACTTACCAATTGTTGTTACACACTTACCAATTGTTGTTACTCACTTACCAATTGTTGTTAACTCACTTACCAATTGTTGTTACTCACTTACCAATTGTTGTTACACACTTACCAATTGTTGTTACTCACTTACCAATTGTTGTTACTCACTTACCAATTGTTGTTACTCACTTACCAATTGTTGTTACTCACTTACCAATTGTTGTTACTCACTTACCAATTGTTGTTACTCACTTACCAATTGTTGTTACTCACTTACCAATTGTTGTTATTCACTTACCAATTGTTGTTACTCACTTACCAATTGTTGTTACTCACTTACCAATTGTTGTTACTCACTTACCAATTGTTGTTACTCACTTACCAATTGTTGTTACTCACTTACCAATTGTTGTTATTCACTTACCAATTGTTGTTACTCACTTACCAATTGTTGTTACACACTTACCAATTGTTGTTACTCACTTACCAATTGTTGTTATTCACTTACCAATTGTTGTTACTCACTTACCAATTGTTGTTACTCACTTACCAATTGTTGTTACACACTTACCAATTGTTGTTACACACTTACCAATTGTTGTTACACACTTACCAATTGTTGTTACACAGTTACCAATTGTTGTTACACACTTACCAATTGTTGTTACACACTTACCAATTGTTGTTACACACTTACCAATTGTTGTTGTACCTATGAGGTAAGTGGCACTTAAAACACTTTAAGTCGCAGGAAAGTGCCTCCCTCGATGCCCTCAACCCTCAAACAACTCACACACAACCGGTAACTCAAATTATACATTTAAGAAACCAGTAGTTCTGGCAAAAATTATTTGGGTGTAGACTGTATGGTTTTTTTCTTGTGACTGACTGAAAATTGTGATACGGTATGATACAGTTAATAATAACTCTGTAGATACTGGAGTTTATCTGGAGAGAGTTCCGGGGGTCAACGCCCCCTCGGCCCGGTCTGTGACCAGGCCTCCTTAAGTCAGTGTCCCAGGATGCGACCCACACCAGTCGACTAACACCCAGGTAAGATAAGATAAGATAAGATTTCGTTCGGATTTTTAACCCCGGAGGGTTAGCCACCCAGGATAACCCAAGAAAGTCAGTGCGTCATCGAGGACTGTCTAACTTATTTCCATTGGGGTCCTTAATCTTGTCCCCCAGGATGCGACCCACACCAGTCGACTAACACCCAGGATGCGACCCACACCAGTCGACTAACACCCAGGTACCTATTTGCTGCTAGGTGTACAGGACAACAGCCCATTTTACTGATGGGGAACATAGACAACAGGTGGAAAGAAACACGTCCAATGTTTCTACTCTGGCTGGGAATCGAACCCAGGCCCTCACCGTGTGAAGCGAGAGCGTTAACCACCAGGCCACCAGAGCCCCGACAAGTTGATGAATTAGACACATGTGCAACACTTGGGTATCTTTATTGAGGAAACGTTTCGCCACACAGTGGTTTCATCAGTCCATACGAGGGAGAATGATGAAGAATAGGAGGAAATTTGAGGTAATCAGTCCCTCAGCCTTGAGTCGATGTTTGGACTAATGAAGCCACTGTGTGGCGAAACGTCTCCCCTATAGCTACATATGGTGAACATAGTAAGTTCCTGCTATTAACTTAACAATTTAGACCACAGGTAGAACACACACTAACGTTACCTAGCCAGGAAGTCATACGAAGACCAAGGCAATCTACTGCACGAAGGTAAACGTTACAGAATGGCGTGTTGTGAGGATTCACCAGTGTCTTCCAGTGTCTTATAACTCCCCACTATATTACAGTGGTTACCTCAGTTTTCCTTCCCAGTTCGCAGTGTTGAGCGTCACCACTCTATTATCTGGTCATCTGAGGCCGGTGGCCTGGTGGCCTGGTGGCTAAAGCTCCCGCCTCACACACGGAGGGCCCGGGTTCGATTCCCGGCGGGTGGAAACATTTCGACACGTTTCCTTACACCTGTTGTCCTGTTCACCTATCAGCAAATAGGTACCTGAGTGTTAGTCGACTGGTGTGAGTGGCATCCTGGGTGTTAGTCGACTGGTGTGGGTCGTATCCTGGGTGTTAGTCGACTGGTGTGGGTCGTATCCTGGGTGTTAGTGGACTGGTGTGGGTCGCATCCTGGGGGACAAGATTAAGGACCCCAATGGAAATAAGTTAGACAGTCCTCGATGACGCACTGACTTTCTTGGGTTATCCTGGGTGGCTAACCCTCCGGGGTTAAAAATCCGAACGAAATCTTATCTTATCACTCCAATATATCCTCGATGAAGACCCATACTATTAGCCGGTTACTAGGAACAGTTCTTACCAAATATCCGTTATGGCGTCTCTCTCTCCCTCCCCAGTCGCTGCTGGTTATTTTTTCACTCTAAATTTAACTCACCAGCAAGATATTTTTCACATTATTTACATTATTGTGATTTACACTCTATAATTTTCGTAAAATTAGGTAAAAAAAAATCCACATTTACAAATTAGAACAATTTGGATCATCGTTATTTTCATCCTTTTCTGGGGGATCACTGGATACATATACCGATAAGTATATTTTTCTCAGTGTATATTTGCTGAGAGAGTTTACTTTCAGCCTCATTTTAGGTATTAACGTCTTGTCTGGTGGTGGAAAGGTTAGGTGCACCTTGCAAGACCCTCGTGTAGTCGATAGGCTTCAAACCCCATTAACCAACCAGGAGAAAAGGGGTCCAAGTGAAACAGTGAAAAAGATAGAGAATCACTGCCTAACTCTACCCATTATCCACACACCATTCCCAATCCTGCCCCCTTCCCTTACATGTACACACCAATCCCAGTCTTGCCCCCTTCCTTTACCTGGAGTTTACCTGGAGAGAGTTCCGGGGGTCAGCGCCCCCGCGGCCCGGTCTGTGACCAGGCCTCCGTAGGTCAGTGTCCCAGGATGCGACCCACACCAGTCGACTAACACCCAGGTACCCATTTTACTGATGGGGAACATAGACAACAGGTGGAAAGAAACACGTCCAATGTTTCTACTCTGGCTGGGAATCGAACCCAGGCCCTCACCGTGTGAAGCGAGAGCGTTAACCACCAGGCCACCAGGCAGACTTGATCAAGAAAATTCTCTGCACGAAGAAGTAGGTATATTAAACATGAGTAACAAAATGAAAGAAGGAATAGCAGAGGCAGCCTCAGACATCTCTTACAGAGAAGGAACGAGCTGAAATAACATATGCAGTAATTCCAGCGGGATATCAAGTAATGAGGAAAGAAAGAGGAATCAAGTGAGGTGGTGGAAGATTTGCAATGCTAATCAGAAAGCCCTGGAACTTTGAAGAAAGTAGAAGAATAAGCTAATATTTGGCATAATCAAGACTGGGGAATTCGTTCAAGTAGTGGTAGCAGCAATTTACAACCCTCCACCAAACAGTAGGAGACCAAGACAAGAATGTGAAGATAATGACTAACAGTAGTGGAAGCATAAAAAAAAGCCCACATGATCCAAAGTTACTAATCATGAATGATTAGTAACTTTGAGTGGGAGAACTGGGATTTAAGAACATAAGAACATAAGAAAGAAGGAACACTGCAGCAGGCCTACTGGCCCATGCAAGGCAGGTCCATGTGAGCAAGTAGCTTACACAGATCAGAAATGTGGAAGGATAATCTGATGGAAGGTGGTGATAGGAAACTTTGTGTCAGCATGTTAGGGACACTACCAGAGGAGGATGAACCAGCAAGCCAGATCCACTATTTACCAGGGCAAAAAAGAATGAGATATCTCCGGGTTGGGCCACCATACAACCCCGAGTCTTGAAAATCGTGTGAAAACAGAGGTTGGGGAAAGAATAACAGGTGAGATACAGGAAAGCTTAGATTTCAGAAGAGGATACTATGCAGGGATAAAGAGAATTCTTAAATAAGGTACATTGGAAGAGTTAACCTGGAAGATAAGTCATGAAATAAAATAGAAAACTGTCGTAAAATACAGGAAAACAGAATGTCGTACCTAGAGAAGAGGCAATGATAAAAACGACCCGTGTGTTAACAATAGAGGGGTGAAAATGAAATCAAGAGCAATAAAAAATGAAAATACATGAGAAAAGAAGATAAAGAAGTGAGCAGAAGAGTAAGAAATGAGATGGTATAAACCTTGGTAATAAATACCGGCAAGTTAGTCGGTATATGCAAAACAACCACTCTGAAAGAATAGAGAAATTCCAAGCGCTTTCGTGACTACTCACATTATCAAGGAACTATCATAGTTCCTTGATAATGTGAGTAGTCACGAAAGAGCTTGGAATTTCTCTATTCTTTCAGAGTGGTTGTTTTGCATATTTTGAAATCACCTGTTTACTGTGATCTTATTGCATATATATATATAAGAACATAAGAATGGAGGAACACTGCAGAAGGCCTACTGGCCTATGTTTACGTGTCTTTCTAAGCCAAGAAGTGAGTATAAATGCTAAGAGATAATTTTAGAATGATAGATAAGCAAAACCCAAATCTAAAGCGAAACTGTCTCAGTTACAGGAGAAGAAAGAGGATAGTAAAGACCAGGTAACAACACTTAAGAAGAAGGAGAACTCACGAGAAATTGTGAGGAAGTCTACGAGGAGCTGAACCAATGACTGAAGATAATACTCTCAATATAGACTATGACAACACCAGAGATGTTGAAGGGAAAGTGTATATCATTAGTTACATGTCACTATACACATAAGAGGAGAGAAAACGTATGAGACACATAGAAGACAATGGAACATTACGAAGTATCAACGTTAATTTTGTCAGAAGGTGCAGACGTACAGAACAAACCACTACGTCAAATTTGATAAATTAGACGCTTGTGCAACATTTGGGTATCTATATGGGGAAACGTTTCGCCACCCGGGAGCTTCCCTAGTCCAATACAGAATGGTTGAAGATCAGAAGTTTGAGGTAATCAGTCTCAGCCTGGAATCGATGTGATGACTCCATCAGTCTTGAAGGACTCACCAACCAAGTAACTTCTGCAGCTGCTGTACCAGTCTGAGATTAGTTCTTATAAGTATCAACATCGCCACTCACGACCTTGTAAATGACTCCAGTCTGAGATTAGTTCTTATAAGTATCAACATCGCCCCTCACGACCTTGTAAATGACTCCAGTCTGAGATTAGCTCTTAGAAGTATCAACATCGCCACTCACGACCTTGTAAATGACTCCAGTCTGTGATTAGTTCTTAGAAGTATCAACATCGCCACTCACGACCTTGTAAATGACTCCAGTCTGAGATTAGTTCTTAGAAGTATCAACATCGCCACTCACGACCTTGTAAATGACTCCAGTCTGAGATTAGTTCTTAGAAGTATCAACATCGTCACTCACGACCTTGTAAATGACTCCAGTCTGTGATTAGTTCCTAGAAGTATCAACATCGTCACTCACGACCTTGTAAATGACTCCAGTCTGAGATTAGCTCTTAGAAGTATCAACATCGCCACTCACGACCTTTTGAATAAATTATGTCAGATTAATAGTGGAGGGATGTAGGATCAGTAAGAGACCTATACCTGGAGTAAGTACAGAGGTTGTCAACCAGACTATAGATATGGAGAATGACCTTAAAAGAAAGACTGAAGTCGAAAATATCGACTTTAAAAAGAGAAGAACCAGTGGAGACATAACGACACAAAATACTCAAAAAAACTTGATAGGCTTGGCCTGGGTAAAAAGTTTCAGAGGCGGGAAACAGGTACACAAGTGCAAAAAATGGAAATTATAATCACAGATGAGTGACGGGGATGTCAAGAAGTGTTTCGTCTACCTCATTCCACAGGAAATGGAATGACTTAGACAATGTAATAGTGGAGACAAGTTCCATACTTTGTTTAAAGAACATGTATGTCAAGAATCACGAGGTTAGGGAGTAAATTAGGAAGTGATAAGGTAAATAGCAGAACCAAGTGCTGTAACTCAACCCCTTCAAAAAGGCGAGAAAAGAGAGAAAGAGAGAGAGAGAGAGACAGAGAGAGAGGGAGGGAGAGATAGGGAGAGAGAGAGAGAGAGAGAGAGAGGAGAGAGAGAGAGAGAGAGAGAGAGAGAGAGAGAGAGAGAGAGAGAGAGAGAGAGAGAGAGAGAGAGAGAGAGAGTGAGTGAGTGAGTTCAGGGGTTATGACAACTGACGTAACCTGGGTTAGATATCCGGTCTTAGTGAGACGTATGTGCAAGACTCCTAACACCTGCTGTCCCTCTTCACCTAGTAGTAAATAGGTACCTGTATGTTAGCTCACTACTATGGTCGCAACCTTGGGGAAAATAGGTTCAAATATAGCCTCTGTACCAACAACTAGAGCTCGGCAAAAAAATATCATTACGCAACCGTACACAGCTTTGAGCTACAGCTCGACCCTAGTAACCATAACTGGGCGAGTACAAAAAAACTAGGAGCGGTGACTCGACACCGACACCATGACCAGGGAGTTACAAACGAATCCCTTAATACCATTAGACGAGTACAAGTAGGAGCCGTGATTCGACCCCCTACATCACAGCTAGGCGAGTACACACACTTGTTATTAATTATACAATAATTATCAGCTGTATTATTATTATTATATTATTATTATTATTATTATTATTATTATTATTATTTATTATTATTATTATTATATATTATTATTATTATTATTATTATTATTTATTATTATTATTATTATTATTATTAATATTATTATATAATATATTAATATAATATAATAATATTATAATATTATATATTATTATTATTATATTATTATTATTATTATTATTATTATTTATTATTATTAATTATTATTATTAAAATTTTTATTATTATATTATTATTATTTATTATTAATTATTATTATTATTATTATTATATTATTATTATTATATTATTATTATATTATTATTATTATTATTATTATTATTATTATTATTATTATTATTATTTTATTATTATTATTATTATTATTATATTATTATTATTATTAATATTATTATTATATATATTATATTATTTATTATTATTATTTAAATTATTATTATTATTATTATTATTATTATTATATTATTATTATTATTATTAATTATTATTATTATTATTTTTATTATATATTATTATTATTATTATTATTATTTTATTATTATATATATTATATTATATTATTATTATTATTATTATTATTATATTATTATTATATTACTTATTATTATTATTATTATTATTATTATATTATTATTATATATTATATATTATATAATTATTATTATTATTATATTATTATTATATTATTATTATTATTATATTATTTATATTATTATTATTATTATATATTATATATATTATTTATTATTATTATTATTATTTTATTATATTATTATTATATATTATTATTATATTTACTTATTATTATTATTATTATTATTATATTTATTATATATTATTATTATTATTATTATTATTATTATATTATTATTATTAATAATAATAATATAATAATATTATTATATAATGTTATTATTATTATTATTATTATTATTAATTATTATATAATATTATTATTTTATATTATTATTAATTATTATTATTATTATAGTTAATTATATTATTAATTATAGTATAATTAATATTAAAAGTAATTATATATTATAATAGTTAATATTTATTATTATATGAGTAATTATTTTAAATAATTATTATTATTAATTATTATTATTATTTTAGATATTATTATAAAATAAGTAATAATAACTAATAAGTATGTTAAATAAATAGTTTAATAAGGTATTATTAGAAGTAGTATGTGAGAGTATAGTACTTTTGTAATAGTTACGGTAGTAAATTATATTATTAATATAAGTACTTTTATAGAATATTATATTATTATTATATTATGTAACTGAGAGGAAAACTTACAAAAGCTCCAGTAAAAAATAGATTTAGAAAGGAAATTAGAAGTCAAGGTGAGAGGTGAAGGTCACCTGATACTCGTTAATTAGGTGCACGGGGAGAGCTAAACCCGTGGGAGTCGCACCTCGCCTGGGGTAAAGACGGTAAAAGATACGTTTATAGAGGCCAGGTACAGTGTGTTCGGTTACTGGACCGTGAGAGAAGTATTGTGTGAACCTGTTGTTAGGAACAGTCAACAGGTACTGTTGTTAGGAACAGTAACGGGTACTGTTGTCAGGAACGGTAACAGGTACTGTTGTCAGGAACAGTAACAGGTACTGTTGTCAGGAACAGTAACGGGTACTGTTGTCAGGAGCAGTAACGGGCACTGTTGTCAGGAACAGTAACGGGTACTGTTGTTAGGAACAGTAACAGGTACTGTTGTTAGGAACAGTCAACAGGTACTGTTGTTAGGAACAGTAACAGGTACTGTTGTTAGGAACAGTCAACAGGTACTGTTGTCAGGAACAGTAACGGGTACTGTTGTCAGGAACAGTAATGGGTACTGTTGTCAGGAACAGTAATGGGTACTGTTGTCAGGAACAGTAATGGGTACTGTTGTCAGGAACAGTAACAGGTACTGTTGTCAGGAACAGTAACGGGTACTGTCGTCAGGAACAGTAACGGGTACTGTTGTCAGGAACAGTAACAGGTACTGTTGTCAGGAACAGTAACAGGTACTGTTGTCAGGAACAGTAACAGGCACTGTTGTCAGGAATAGTAACAGGTACTGTTGTCAGGAACAGTAACGGGTACTGTTGTTAGGAACAGTAACGGGTACTGTTGTCAGGAACAGTAACAGGTACTGTTGTCAGGAACAGTAACTGGTACTGTTGTCAGGAACAGTAACAGGTACTGTTGTCAGGAACAGTAACGGGTACTGTTGTCAGGAACAGTAACGGGTACTGTTGTCAGGAACAGTAACAGGTACTGTTGTCAGGAATAGTAACGGGTACTGTTGTCAGGAACAGTAATGGGTACTGTTGTCAGGAACAGTAGTGGGTACTGTTGTCAGGAACAGTAATGGGTACTGTTGTCAGGAACAGTAACGGGTACTGTTGTCAGGAACAGTAACGGGTACTGTTGTCAGGAACAGTAACAGGTACTGTTGTCAGGAACAGAAACAGGCATGGCAGAAGGGATCAGTGGCAGCCTGTGTGTGTCATGGGCTGCCGTTGTCCAACCTTTACCTAAAGCTTCTAAAGACTTTACATCAGTAGTCATATACTGATTCAACCCAGCCCTTTTCACTCATATTTGTATGATCTCTATAAACCTGGCCTAGGTCTTAGCCCTTGTGACTCTACTCGATAGGTTATTCAACTCATCGACGACTCTGTGGCAGCGAGCTTCACCCAGACTCTAATGGCGCTGTTACAGTTGGGTCTTGTAGCTTGTTCCAACAACCAGGTATTCTGGAGGAATCAGTGTGTGTGTTGGATCAGTGGCTCGTGTTGTGGTAACAAGAGGAACCAGTGATCCAGGTGTGTGTTGAATCAGTGGCTCGTGTTGTGGTAACAAGAGGAACCAGTGATCCAGGTGTGTGTTGAATCAGTGGCTCGTGTTGTGGTAACAAGAGGAACCCGTGATCCAGGTGTGTGTTGAATCAGTGGCTCGTGTTGTGGTAACAAGAGAACCAGTGATCCAGGTGTGTGTTGAATCAGTGGCTCGTGTTGTGGTAACAAGAGGAACCAGTGATCCAGGTGTGTGTGAATCAGTGGCTCGTGTTGTGGTAACAAGAGGAACCAGTGATCCAGGTGTGTGTTGAATCAGTGGCTCGTGTTGTGGTAACAAGAGGAACCAGTGATCCAGGTGTGTGTTGAATCAGTGGCTCGTGTTGTGGTAACAAGAGGAACCAGTGATCCAGGTGTGTGTTGAATCAGTGGCTCGTGTTGTGGTAACGAGGAACCAGTGATCCAGGTGTGTGTTGAATCAGTGGCTCGTGTTGTGGTAACAAGAGGAACCAGTGATCCAGTGTGTGTTGAATCAGTGGCTCGTGTTGTGGTAACAAGAGGAACCAGTGATACAGGTGTGTGTTGAATCAGTGGCTCGTGTTGTGGTAACAAGAGGAACCAGTGATCCAGGTGTGTGTTGAATCAGTGGCTCGTGTTGTGGTAACAAGAGGAACCAGTGATCCAGGTGTGTGTTGAATCAGTGGCTCGTGTTTTGGCAACAAGAGGAACCAGTGATCCAGGTGTGTGTTGAATCAGTGGCTCGTGTTGTGGTAACAAGAGGAACCAGTGATCCAGGTGTGTGTTGAATCAGTGGCTCGTGTTGTGGTAACAAGAGGAACCAGTGATCCAGGTGTGTGTTGAATCAGTGGCTCGTGTTGTGGTAACAAGAGGAACCAGTGATCCAGGTGTGTGTGTTGAATCAGTGGCTCGTGTTGTGGTAACAAGAGAACCAGTGATCCAGGTGTGTGTTGAATCAGTGGCTCGTGTTGTGGTAACAAGAGGAACCAGTGATCCAGGTGTGTGTTGAATCAGTGGCTCGTGTTGTGGTAACAAGAGGAACCAGTGATCCAGGTGTGTGTTGAATCAGTGGCTCGTGTTGTGGTAACAAGAGGAACCCGTGATCCAGGTGTGTGTTGAATCAGTGGCTCGTGTTGTGGTAACAAGAGGAACCAGTGATCCAGGTGTGTGTTGAATCAGTGCTCGTGTTGTGGTAACAAGAGGAACCAGTGATCCAGGTGTGTGTTGAATCAGTGGCTCGTGTTGTGGTAACAAGAGGAACCAGTGATCCAGGTGTGTGTTGAATCAGTGGCTCGTGTTGTGGTAACAAGAGGAACCAGTGATCCAGGTGTGTGTTGAATCAGTGGCTCGTGTTGTGGTAACAAGAGGAACCAGTGATCCAGGTGTGTGTTTGAATCAGTGGCTCGTGTTGTGGTAACAAGAGGAACCAGTGATCCAGGTGTGTGTTGAATCAGTGGTTCGTGTTGTGGTAACAAGAGGAACCAGTGATCCAGGTGTGTGTTGAATCAGTGGCTCGTGTTGTGGTAACAAGAGGAACCAGTGATTCAGGTGTGTGTTGAATCAGTGGCTCGTGTTGTGGTAACGAGGAACCAGTGATCCAGGTGTGTGTTGAATCAGTGGCTCGTGTTGTGGTAACAAGAGGAACCAGTGATCCAGGTGTGTGTTGAATCAGTGGCTCGTGTTGTGGTAAGAAGAGGAACCAGTGATCCAGGTGTGTATTGAATCAGTGGCTCGTGTTGTGGTAACAAGAGGAACCAGTGATCCAGGTGTGTGTTGAATCAGTGGCTCGTGTTGTGGTAACAAGAGGAACCAGTGATCCAGGTGTGTATTGAATCAGTGGCTCGTGTTGTGGTAACAAGGGGAACCAGTGATCCAGGTGTGTGTTGAATCAGTGGCTCGTGTTGTGGTAACAAGAGGAACCAGTGATCCAGGTGTGTGTTGAATCAGTGGCTCGTGTTGTGGTAACAAGAGGAACCAGTGATCCAGGTGTGTGTTGAATCAGTGGCTCGTGTTCCCTGCAGGGAACCTATGATTTGATCAATGATCTGTGTTTTTGAGAACATCATTTAACATTTAGTGGTGAATATAATCGTGGTACACAATACAGACAAGTTGATAAGTGAGATACAAGTGCGAAAGCTAGGTATCTTTATTCCGGAACGTTAGACCTACTCAGTTGGCTTCTTCAGTTGAATACAGAGGAGTCAGCAGCAGTAAAGATGTAATCAGTCCTTCAGCCTTGAAAACGTAGTTTTGAGGTGGTCAGTCCCTCAGCTTGGAGAAGAGTGTTGTTCCAGTCTGGAACAACCTCAGAACTACGTCTCCAAGGGTGATGGACTGACTGCATCGTCGTTACATCTTTGCTGCCTTATCTGTACTTGACTGAAGAAGGCTACTGCGTAGGCATAACTTTTCGGAATAAAAATACCTAACTCGTCAACATTTAATAACGTTTATCTAGAGTCTACCTGGATGATAGACCTAGAATAACATCGAGACTTCTTACTCGTGTCCTGGAGAAGGGATGCTGTACTTACATCATCCAAGACTCAGATGTTGACCTCACTGGATACAAGTCTTGTGACTTCCTTGATGACCACGCAGAGTCAGAGATGTATGATGGGTCTTCCTGTTCCACACCTTCACATGACTCGATTTAATGTTCCCCAGACAAGACTTTAATGGCACATTACAAAAAGATTTGATGAGTAAACAAGGATAAAGTAAATGTCGGTATATATATATATATATATATATATATATAAACACTGATCTCTGGCTGAAGGAGACTCAAACCTACGAACCTTAGGACAAGGTACGCAGTGCTTTACCAATCTACCCACTACCCAGTGTGGGTAGATTGGTAAAGCACTGCGTACCTTGTCCTAAGGTTCGTAGGTTCGAGTCTCCTTCAGCCAGAGATCAGTGTTTGTGTATATTTCGCATGCTCTCGCGAATTCCTTGTATATATATAATATATATATATATATATATATATATATATAATATATATATATATATATATATATAATATATATATTATATATATAATATATATATATATATATATATATATAATATATATATATATATATATATATATAAATATAATATATATATATATATATATATTAATATATATATATATATATATATATATATATATAATATATTGTGGAGAAGACTATGTTTGATTTCTTGAGTGGGTGACGCAAGGTGTCGTTGTGTTGCTATATATAACACAGGAAGGTGCTGAGCTAAGCTTCTGACTCGCTCTCGGGAATGTAAATCCGGTGTGAAATTTTTCTGTGGCTGTGTTGCAACCCCCGTCAGGATTGTGGTGTTGGGGTGACTGTTTCCACGGTGGGAGGAGGAGCTGGTGTTATTACCACGGTACAGAGGATGACTTTGTACTCCCAGTGTTTGTAATTAAATTTTAATATCACGGTACAGCTTCACCTCTGTCCAGCCTCTGCACCGCAGTACTCAAACCATCGCAAACCACGGTACGGATGGGGTTAGAACCCATGGCGGGAGAGTCGTAACACTCCAGGCAAATGTTTTACGACTTACTTACCATGGGTTCTAACCCCATCCGTACCGTGTTTGCTTGTAATGATGTTATTTCAATTTTGTGAGTCATTCGTTACACCAATACAAAGGTACCGTCACTACATACAAAGGTACCGTCACCACATACAAAGGTACCGTCACCACATACAAAGGTACCGTCACCACATACAAAGGTACCGTCACCACATACAAAGGTACCGTCACCACATACAAAGGTACCGTCACCACATACAAAGGTACCGTCACCACATACAAAGGTACCGTCACTACATACATAGGTACCGTCACCACATACAAAGGTACCGTCACCACATACAAAGGTACCGTCACCACATACAAAGGTACCGTCACCACATACAAAGGTACCGTCACCACATACAAAGGTACCGTCACCACATACAAAAGTACCGTCACAACATTTCCAGTAGACCTCCTGCAGTGCTCCTCCTCTCTTATGTTCTTATCTACTAACTGTACGAAGATATTCGATTTCCAACCATCAACTCGGACTCTTGTCTTCCATTGTTAATCAAAGACAAGATTCAGTGCAACACCGAGATTCTGTTTAAACGTTTCTTCTTCTCAGCAGGCTTTAATATTTTCTGACTGGTTAATATCTTATTATGCACCATATGTCCATCCTGTGGACGGTAGCCAATGGGTCCACGAACTGTACCTCAACATTTCAGAGGTACATAATGGGTCCATGAACTGTACCTCAACATTACAGAGGTACATAATGGGTCCATGATCTGTACCTCAACATTTCATAGGTACATAATGGGCCCACGAACTGTACCTCAACATTTCAGAGGTACATAATGGGCCCACGAACTGTACCTCAACATTTCAGAGGTACATAATGGGTCCACGAACTGTACCTCAACATTACAGAGGTACATAATGGGCCCACGAACTGTACCTCAACATTACAGAGGTGCATAATGGGCCCATGAACTGTACCTCAACATTTCAGAGGTAACTCCAGGTATCCTCCAGGATAACTCCAGGTATCCTCCAGGGTAACTCCAGATATCCTCCAGGATAACTCCAGGTATCCTTCAGGATAACTCCAGGTATCCTCCAGGATAACTCCAGGTATCCTCCTGGATAACTCCAGGTATCCTCCAGGATAACTCCAGGTATCCTCCAGGATAACTCCAGGTATCCTCCAGGATAACTCCAGGTATCCTCCAGGATAACTCCAGGTATCCTCCAGGATAACTCCAGATATCCTCCAGGATAACTCCAGGTATCCTCCTGGATAACTCCAGGTATCCTCCAGGATAACTCCAGGTATCCTCCAGGATAACTTCAGGTATCCTCCCGGATAACTCCAGGTATCCTCCAGGATAACTCCAGGTATCCTCCTGGATAACTCCAGGTATCCTCCAGGATAACTCCAGGTATCCTCCAGGATAACTCCCTATATAAATAAGCCACAGTGCCTGGCTTTCTTGGGTTATTAACCCTCCTGGGTTGCCGAATCCCCCCCCCCAGTGAAAAGCAGTCTTGGACCCCTGACACACAATAAGTGTCAGGGGCCCAAGATTGTTCATCACCACCACCATGTATAAGAGGGATAACCAATCGACTCGTAGCTGCCAAAGGGAAGTGGATAGCTTCCTAAAGTCAGTTGCTGATCAGATGGGCTGTGGTTCGTATGTTGGACTACGTGCGGCCAGCATTAACAGCCTGGTTGATCAGGCTCTTATTCGCTGTGAGGCCTAGTCAAGGACCGGGTCGCGGGGGCGTTGACCCCCAGAACACCCTCCAGGTAGACTCCAGGTAGACTCCAGGTAAACTCCACGTTTCGGTCTGAACCGAAACGTGGTGACAAGCTTCTGCCCCCTATGTGCGTGTTACTAGTGTATAGGTCACCCAGGCACTTTAATAACTGCCAGAGGAAGAACCTGGCACTTGCGTTCAGAAACTTGCCCTTTAGGTTCAGAAAGCTGCAGTGTTGGTGCCAAAGACCGCCCTTGTAACACTTCCCTTATAAGGTCACAAACACATGCACTCCCCAGGGCATATAATTTGGGTCTTGATGATAGAGTGCTGAAAGAGGGTCTTTCGAAATGTAAAGTGTGCCAACATAGAGATGAGGTGCCAGGCTGGTGAAGGTGGCACTGGTTCTTCACTCTGCTGGGAAGTTTGAGGCTTCAAATAAGGAAAATTGTGGCACGGAGATGTGCGGTATTTACTGATAATGGAACCTGAAATAGCCGAAATGCTTGACACAATCTACAAGACTGATGGACTGAACACATCGACTCCAGGTTGAGGGACTGATTACCTCATTCTTCTCCTCTCCTTACGCCTTCCTCTTTGTATTGGACTGACGAAGCCACTGTGTGGCGAAACGTTTCCTGAATAAAGATTCCCATATGCTGCATAAGTGTCTCAATCTTCAACTTGTCGGTTTTTCAAACCATTCATCACAATCTCAGAGCTGAAGCAACGTCTTGTAAACAAACCATTCCACGGGTGGGGGTAGAACCCACGGTCAGAGAGTCTCAAAACTCCAGACCGTCGCGTTAGCCACAATAATATGTATACGTATATATATTGTTGTGACCACGAACGAGTAGTATTTAATCAATAATAAAACTGAGACTAGCCAAGGACTCAAACCTATGTCGTTTTGGCCCACCTCATGGTGAGCGAAAATCACATGACGCTCTAACCCACAGGACCACCAAATCCTACAAGAATATATAATAATATAATATATATATATATATATATATATAATATATATATATATATATATATATATATATATATTTTTTTTTTTTTTTTATTCACACCGGCCGATTCCCACCAAGGCAGGGTGGCCCGAAAAAGAAAAACTTTCACCATCATTCACTCCATCACTGTCTTGCCAGAAGGGTGCTTTACACTACAGTTTTTAAACTGCAACATTAACACCCCTCCTTCAGAGTGCAGGCACTGTACTTCCCATCTCCAGAACTCAAGTCCGGCCTGCCGGTTTCCCTGAATCCTTCATAAATGTTACTTTGCTCACACTCCAACAGCACGTCAAGTATTAAAAACCATTTGTCTCCATTCACTCCTATCAAACACGCTCACGCATGCCTGCTGGAAGTCCAAGCCCCTCGCACACAAACCTCCTTTACCCCCTCCCTCCAACCCTTCCTAGGCCGACCCCTACCCCGCCTTCCTTCCACTACAGACTGATACACTCTTGAAGTCATTCTGTTTCGCTCCATTCCTCTACATGTCCGAACCACCTCAACAACCCTTCCTCAGCCCTCTGGACAACAGTTTTGGTAATCCCGCACCTCCTCCTAACTTCCAAACTACTAATTCTCTGCATTATATTCACACCACACATTGCCCTCAGACATGACATCTCCACTGCCTCCAGCCTTCTCCTCGCTGCAAAATTCATCACCCACGCTTCACACCCATATAAGAGCGTTGGTAAAACTATACTCTCATACATTCCCCTCTTTGCCTCCAAGGACAAAGTTCTTTGTCTCCACAGACTCCTAAGTGCACCACTCACTCTTTTTCCCTCATCAATTCTATGATTCACCTCATCTTTCATAGACCCATCCGCTGACACGTCCACTACCCAAATATCTGAATACGTTCACCTCCTCCATACTCTCTCCTCCAATCTGATATTCAATCTTTCATCACCTAATCTTTTTGTTATCCTCATAACCTTACTCTTTCCTGTATTCACCTTTAATTTTCTTCTTTTGCACACCCTACCAAATTCATCCACCAATCTCTGCAACTTCTCTTCAGAATCTCCCAAGAGCACAGTGTCATCAGCAAAGAGCAGCTGTGACAACTCCCACTTTGTGTGTGATTCTTTATCTTTTAACTCCACGCCTCTTGCCAAGACCCTCGCATTTACTTCTCTTACAACCCATCTATAAATATATTAAACAACCACGGTGACATCACACATCCTTGTCTAAGGCCTACTTTTACTGGGAAAAAATTTCCCTCTTTCCTACATACTCTAACTTGAGCCTCACTATCCTCGTAAAAACTCTTCACTGCTTTCAGTAACCTACCTCCTAAACCATACACTTGCAACATCTGCCACATTGCCCCCCTATCCACCCTGTCATACGCCTTTTCCAAATCCATAAATGCCACAAAGACCTCTTTAGCCTTATCTAAATACTGTTCACTTATATGTTTCACTGTAAACACCTGGTCCACACACCCCCTACCTTTCCTAAAGCCTCCTTGTTCATCTGCTATCCTATTCTCCGTCTTACTCTTAATTCTTTCAATTATAACTCTACCATACACTTTACCAGTACACTCAACAGAACTTATCCCCCTATAATTTTTTGCACTCTCTTTTATCCCCTTTGCCTTTATACAAAGGAACTATGCATGCTCTCTGCCAATCCCTAGGTACCTTACCCTCTTCCATACATTTATTAAATAATTGCACCAACCACTCCAAAACTATATCCCCACCTGCTTTTAACATTTCTATCTTTATCCCATCAATCCCGGCTGCCTTACCCCCTTTCATTTTACCTACTGCCTCACGAACTTCCCCACACTCACAACTGGCCTTCCTCACTCCTACAAGATGTTATTCCTCCTTGCCCTATACACGAAATCACAGCTTCCCTATCTTCATCAACATTTAACAATTCCTCAAAATATTCCTTCCATCTTCCCAATACCTCTAACTCTCCATTTAATAACTCTCCTCTCCTATTTTTAACTGACAAATCAATTTGTTCTCTAGGCTTTCTTAACTTGTTAATCTCACTCCAAAACTTTTTCTTATTTTCAACAAAATTTGTTGATAACATCTCACCCACTCTCTCATTTGCTCTCTTTTTACATTGCTTCACCACTCTCTTAACCTCTCTCTTTCTCTCCATATACTCTTCCCTCCTTGCATCACTTCTACTTTGTAAAAACTTCTCATATGCTAACTTTTTCTCCCTTACTACTCTCTTTACATCATCATTCCACCAATCGCTCCTCTTCCCTCCTGCACCCACTTTCCTGTAACCACAAACTTCTGCTGAACACTCTAACACTACATTTTTAAACCTACCCCATACCTCTTCGACCCCATTGCCTATGCTCTCATTAGCCCATCTATCCTCCAATAGCTGTTTATATCTTACCCTAACTGCCTCCTCTTTTAGTTTATAAACCTTCACCTCTCTCTTCCCTGATGCTTCTATTCTCCTTGTATCCCATCTACCTTTTACTCTCAGTGTAGCTACAACTAGAAAGTGATCTGATATATCTGTGGCCCCTCTATAAACATGTACATCCTGAAGTCTACTCAACAGTCTTTTATCTACCAATACATAATCCAACAAACTACTGTCATTTCGCCCTACATCATATCGTGTATACTTATTTATCCTCTTTTTCTTAAAATATGTATTACCTATAACTAAACCCCTTTCTATACAAAGTTCAATCAAAGGGCTCCCATTATCATTTACACCTGGCACCCCAAACTTACCTACCACACCCTCTCTAAAAGTTTCTCCTACTTTAGCATTCAAGTCCCCTACCACAATTACTCTCTCACTTGGTTCAAAGGCTCCTATACATTCACTTAACATCTCCCAAAATCTCTCTCTCTCCTCTGCATTCCTCTCTTCTCCAGGTGCATACACGCTTATTATGACCCACTTCTCGCATCCAACCTTTACTTTAATCCACATAATTCTTGAATTTACACATTCATATTCTCTTTTCTCCTTCCATAACTGATCATTTAACATTACTGCTACCCCTTCCTTTGCTCTAACTCTCTCAGATACTCCAGATTTAATCCCATTTATTTCCCCCCACTGAAACTCTCCTACCCCCTTCAGCTTTGTTTCGCTTAGGGCCAGGACATCCAACTTCTTTTCATTCATAACATCAGCAATCATCTGTTTCTTGTCATCCGCACTACATCCACGCACATTTAAGCAACCCAGTTTTATAAAGTTTTTCTTCTTCTCTTTTTTAGTAATTGTATACAGGAGAAGGGGTTACTAGCCCATATATATATATATATATGTAAGTGTAAAAGGAGGGTGTTGAAGAGTCTTGGTCCCTTCTCATTATACTCATTGCCCCTCTGCTTTTCACTGGAGAAATCCTGCATCGTCTGCCAAGCCTCTTGTGTTCATAAGTAGTTATTTAAATGTTCAGGTTTGGTACCTGTCCCTCCAGTATCTTCCAGGTATAGATTATGATGTATCCTTCTCGCCTGCGTTCTGAGGAGTACAGCTCCAGGAACTTTAAGTGCTCCCAGTATATTATGTGCTTGGATAGTTTATACGAGCTGTGAAGGTTCTCCCAACATTCTCCAGCTCAGCAATTTCACCTGCCTTGAAGGATACTGCGGTAGACAGCAATATTCCAGCTTAGAGAGAACCAGTGACTTGAAGAGCATCATCACTGGCTTGCCATCTCTTGTTCTGAAGGTTCTAGTTAAGTGGGATGACTAGGACCTTTAAAAGAAGAGATGATAAACCAGTGATACTCTTGCCCAAGATGCCAACCACAATAGTCTAATAACTCCCATCTATCTACATACTGCTAAGTGCAATGCAGTTGCCAACAAGCGATATTAACAATGCAGAACAAGCCACATGAGTCGTCAGGAGCTGTGGAATGTTGCAAGACCAATCGACAGATAGTATTAGTACCATAATCTGAAGTGTGTATCGCAGAGTTCATACAGTGAGAGGTGAGTATGTTTGTACCTTCACTTGTAAGTTATTACAGTCGGACTTTTAATAAATATATTCGTGACTACTGGAGTACATGAGATACTACCTTAATGATCCGTGTGTAGTAGATAAGATTTAAACTTAATAAACGAAACCAGTTATATATATATATATATATATATATATATATATATATATATGTGTGTGTGTGTGTGTGTGTGTGTGTGTGTGTGTGTGTGTGTGTGTGTGTGTGTGTGTGTGTGTGTGTGTGTGTGTGTGTGTCTGTGTGTGTGTCTGTGTATACTCACCTAGTTGAGGTGCAGGGGTCGAGATCCAAGCTCCTGGCCCCGCCTCTTCACTGGTTTCTGTGTGTGTGTATGTATGTGTGTGTGAGTGTGTGTGTTGTGTGTGTGTGTGTGTGTGTGTGTGTGTGTGTGTGTGTGTCTGTGTGTGTGTCTGTGTATACTCACCTAGTTGAGGTTGCAGGGGTCGAGTCCAAGCTCCTGGCCCCGCCTCTTCACTGGTTTCTGTGTGTGTGTATGTGTGTGTGTGTGTGTGTGTGTGTATGTGTGTATGTGTGTGTGTGTGTGTGTGCAGCAAGGTCACAGTCAACATGTGATATCACAATATGCAAAACAGTTACTGTGAAAAAAAATAGAAATTCCATGCGTTTCGTGACTTCTAACATGCTTGAAGCTTCCACCATCAAACGTAAATCACACTCCAGCTAAAAGCTACAATGTGACGTCATTTTAGACGTCATTTCAGAATACGTCGTTCAGAGGTACACACCAGCACCCAACATTATACAGAACGTCACCACAAAACCAGGAATTTCATAGCACAGACGAACTTCTTGCCTAAATGTTAATCTTCGTGACCTGCCATCACACTCGCTTTCTCCATGACCTGTCTTCCCAGGTGCTGACCTGACGCTCCATGCTCACCTGCACGGTGAGACCCGCAACCTTCCTCGAAATTTATGTTCTCCTTTCATTTGTCTATCTGATGAAGAGGACCCCAGCAGAGGTCGACGGGTTATTTATGTGCATGCATATATATATATATATATATAATAATATAATAATATATATATATATATAATAAATATATATATATATATATAATATAATATATATATATAATATACAAGGAAATTCGCAAGACCAGGCGAAATATACACAAACACTGATCTCTGGCTGAAGGAGACTCGAACCTACGAACCTTGGAACAAGGTACGCAGTGCTTTACCAGTCTACCCACACTGGACCAATACCTTGGAGTAGATTGGTAGGTAGATTGGTAAAGCACTGCGTACCTTGTTCCAAGGTTCGTAGGTTCGAGTCTCCTTTAGCCAGAGATCAGTGTTTGTGTATATTCGCATGCTCTTGCGAATTCCTTGTATATATATATATATATATATATATATATATATATGTGTGTGTGTGTGTGTGTGTGAGTATATATATATATTATATATATATAATATATATAAATATATATATATATATATAATATATAAAATTTACCAAACTGTGACAGGCCAGGGTTCGACCCCACGACACATTATCCCGCCTCAAGAGACAACACAACGTACATGTCACCTTACCACTGAACCAGTGATCCTGCGAAGATCACGCATCCAGCAGAGCTAGATGTTTTTCTGGTGATCCGAGGACACTCGTGGCAGTGGTATCTCAAGGATTAATTTCAGCCTCCTCTTGTTTGAATACCCGCTTCAACAAGCCGTCTATATAGCAATGAAATCACGAAACAAGTGATTTTGAATCATTTACCAAACTGCGGCAGGCCAGGATGTTGAAAACCCTGATGAGTCACAGGGACGTTAGGAAGTGTTTCTTTAGCATTAGAGTGTTTACGAAGCTGATCGAACTAGAGAGTGAAGCAATACAGTCAGGATCCATACATAGCTTTAAGAAGAGGTACCATAAGTCTCTCAAAGGTAGAGGAGAATGAACCTAGTAGCAACCAGCGAAGAGGCGGGGCTAGAAGCTGTGACTCCAACCACAGGAGAGATAGGGGGGATATGATAACGACATATAAAATACTGAGAGGAATTGACAAGATGGACAGAGACAGGATGTTCCAGAGATTGGACACAGCAACAAGGAGACACAGTTGGAAGTTGAAGACTCAGATGAGCCACAGGGATGTTAGGAAGTATTTCTTCAGTCACAGAGTTGTCAGGAAGTGGAATAATTTGGGAAGTGACGTTGTGGAAGCAGTAACAGCCTAGTTGATCAGGCCCTGATCCATCGGGAGGCCTGGTCGTGGACCGGGCCGCGGGGGCGTTGATCCCCGGAATAACCTCCAGGTAACCTCCAGGTAACCAGGTGGAGGCAGAGGCGTCGCTAGAGTTGGTGTCACCCGGGGCGGAATCTCTGGTGTCACCCCCATGAAATTCAAGGGCGGGGGGATGGGGGGGTAAACTCCAGTTACGTCACTACTGCATAACCAGTTACGTCACTACTGCATGACCAGTTACGTCAGTACTGCATGACCAGTTACGTCACTACTGCATGACCAGTTACGTCACTACTGCATGACCAGTTACGTCACTACTGCATGACCAGTTACGTCACTACTGCATAACCAGTTACGTCACTACTACATGACCAGTTACGTCACTACTGCATGACCAGTTACGTCACTACTGCATGACCAGTTACGTCACTACTACATGACCAGTTACGTCACTATTGCATGACCAGTTACGTCACTACTGCATAACCAGTTACGTCACTACTGCATGACCAGTTACGTCACTACTGCATGATCAGTTACGTCACTACTGCATGACCAGTTACGTCACTACTGCATGACCAGTTACGTCACTACTGCATGACCAGTTACGTCACTACTGCATGACCAGTTACGTCACTACTGCATGGCCAGTTACGTCACTACTGCATGAGCAGTTACGTCACTACTGCATGACCAGTTACGTCAATACTGCATGACTAGTTACGTCACTTCTGCATGACCAGTTACGTCACTACTGCATGACCAGTTACGTCACTACTGCATGACCAGTTACGTCACTACTGCATGACCAGTTACGTCACTACTGCATGACCAGTTACGTCACTACTGCATGACCAGTAACGTCACTACTGCATAACCAGTTACGTCACTACTGCATGACCAGTTACGTCACTACTGCATGACCAGTTACGTCACTACTGCATGACCAGTTACGTCACTACTGCATGACCAGTTACGTCACTACTGCATAACCAGTTACGTCACTACTGCATAACCAGTTACGTCACTACTGTATGACCAGTTACGTCACTACTGCATGACCAGTTACGTCACTACTGCATGAGCAGTTACGTCACTACTGCATGACCAGTTACGTCACTACTGCATGACCAGCTACGTCACTACTGCATGACCAGTTACGTCACTACTGTATGACCAGTTACGTCACTACTGCATGACCAGTTACGTCACTACTGCATGACCAGTTACGTCACTACTGCATAACCAGTTACGTCACTATTGCATGACCAGTTACGTCACTACTGCATAACCAGTTACGTCACTACTACATGACCAGTTACGTCACTACTGCATGACCAGTTACGTCACTACTGCATGACCAGTTACGTCACTACTACATGACCAGTTACGTCACTATTGCATGACCAGTTACGTCACTACTGCATAACCAGTTACGTCACTACTGCATAACCAGTTACGTCACTACTGCATGACCAGTTACGTCACTACTGCATGACCAGTTACGTCACTACTGCATGACCAGTTACGTCACTACTGCATGACCAGTTACGTCACTACTGCATGATCAGTTACGTCACTACTGCATAACCAGTTACGTCACTACTGCATAACCAATTACGTCACTACTGCATGACCAGTTACGTCACTACTGCATAACCAGTTACGTCACTACTGCATAACCAGTTACGTCACTACTGCATAACCAGTTACGTCACTACTGCATGACCATTACGTCACTACTGCATGACCAGTTACGTCACTACTACATGACCAGTTACGTCACTACTGCATGACCAGTTACGTCACTACTGCATAACCAGTTACGTCACTACTACATGACCAGTTACGTCACTACTGCATGACCAGTTACGTCACTACTGCATGACCAGTTACGTCACTACTGCATAACCAGTTACGTCACTACTGCATGACCAGTTACGTCACTACTGCATGAGCAGTTACGTCACTACTGCATGACCAGTTACGTCACTACTGCATGAGCAGTTACGTCACTACTGCATGACCAGTTACGTCACTACTGCATGAGCAGTTACGTCACTACTGCATGACCAGTTACGTCACTACTGCATGACCAGTTACGTCACTACTGCATGACCAGTTACGTCACTACTGCATGACCAGTTACGTCACTACTGCATGACCAGTTACGTCACTACTACATAACCAGTTACGTCACTACTACATAACCAGTTACGTCACTACTACATAACCAGTTACGTCACTACTACATAACCAGTTACGTCACTACTACATAACCAGTTACGTCACTACTACATAACCAGTTACGTCACTACTACATAACCAGTTACGTCACTACTACATAACCAGTAACTAATGTCTAACAATAAGAACATTTAAGAGCCATAAACTGAACAGGAGAATAATTCTCAACTTTATTAATAATAAAATAAATAATCGTAATAATATTGAGAAAATAAAATCAAATATCACTTTGAGTACAACAAACACATCCTACAATGCAAGAAAACAAACAAACAAACAAACAAAACTGAAAAAGTAAGAAAAACATTGGAATATCTGAGAAACGCTAGTTCCTATTTGACCTTGAGTACAGGTGACATCTTAGTGAATTTGATGTTACATTTGACCTTGAGTACAGGTAACATCTTAGTGAATTTGATGTTACATTTGACCTTGAGTACAGGTAACATCTTAGTGAATTTGATGTTACATTTGACCTTGAGTACAGGTAACATCTCAGTGAATCTGATGTTACATTTGACCTTGAGTACAGGTAACATCTTAGTGAATTTGATGTTACATTTGACCTTGAGTACAGGTAACATCTTAGTGAATCTGATGTTACATTTGACCTTGAGTACAGGTAACATCTTAGTGAATCTGATGTTACATTTGACCTTGAGTACAGGTAACATCTTAGTGAATTTGATGTTACATTTGACCTTGAGTACAGGTAACATCTTAGTGAATTTGATGTTACATTTGACCTTGAGTACAGGTAACATCTTAGTGAATTTGATGTTACATTTGACCTTGAGTACAGGTAACATCTCAGTGAATCTGATGTTACATTTGACCTTGAGTACAGGTAACATCTCAGTGAATCTGATGTTACATTTGACCTTGAGTACAGGTAACATCTCAGTGAATCTGATCTTACATTTGACCTTGAGTACAGGTAACATCTCAGTGAATCTGATGTTACATTTGACCTTGAGTACAGGTAACATCTTAGTGAATCTGATGTTACATTTGACTTGAGTACAGGTAACATCTCAGTGAATCTGATGTTACATTTGACCTTGAGTACAGGTAACATCTCAGTGAATCTGATGTTACATTTGACCTTGAGTACAGGTAACATCTTAGTGAATCTGATGTTACATTTGGACCTTGAGTACAGGTAACATCTTAGTGAATCTGATGTTACATTTGACCTTGAGTACAGGTAACATCTCAGTGAATCTGATGTTACATTTGACCTTGAGTACAGGTAACATCTCAGTGAATCTGATGTTACATTTGACCTTGAGTACTGGTAACATCTTAGTGAATCTGATGTTACATTTGACCTTGAGTACAGGTAACATCTCAGTGAATCTGATTTACATTTGACCTTGAGTACAGGTAACATCTCAGTGAATCTGATGTTACATTTGACCTTGAGTACAGGTAACATCTCAGTGAATCTGATGTTACATTTGACCTTGAGTACAGGTAACATCTCAGTGAATCTGATGTTACATTTGACCTTGAGTACAGGTAACATCTATAGTGAATTTGATTTACATTTGACCTTGAGTACAGGTAACATCTCAGTGAATCTGATGTTACATTTGACCTTGAGTACAGGTAACATCTCAGTGAATCTGATGTTACATTTGACCTTGAGTACAGGTAACATCTCAGTGAATCTGATGTTACATTTGACCTTGAGTACAGGTAACATCTCAGTGAATCTGATCTTACATTTGACCTTGAGTACAGGTAACATCTCAGTGAATCTGATCTTACATTTGACCTTGAGTACAGGTAACATCTCAGTGAATCTGATCTTACATTTGACCTTGAGTACAGGTAACATCTCAGTGAATCTGATCTTACATTTGACCTTGAGTACAGGTAACATCTCAGTGAATCTGATCTTACATTTCCTTACCTTCAATCCTGTAAAATCATCTATCACATCATCAAAATCAATGATTTTCCCTATATAGGCTTATTTGTACTCTGTAAATCATATAATAGGCTCTATAGAAACGAAGGATTCTTCTCTTATGTTGGTGCAACACTGTTTTGGCATTAGTTTCACCTTCTTTAGAGGCTCTATGGTGTCACCCCCTAAATGGTGTCACCCGGGGCGCCCCCCTTCCTTACGACGCCTCTGAGTGGAGACAGGATCCATACATAGCTTCAAAAAGAGGTATGATAAAGCTCACGGAGCGGGAAGAGTGACCTAGTGGCGACCAGTGAAGAGGCGGGGCCAGGAGCTGTGAATCGACCCCTGCAACCACAACTAGGTGAGTAAAACTAGGTGAGTACAGACACACACACACACACACACACACACACACACACACACACACACACACACACACACACACACACACTCTCTGACATACACACTACTAACCTAACACACAGAACTACATAGGTTTCCCACTCTGAGGCAATCAGGATAAAACAAAAATGGGTTGCCAGAGAGCAGGAAGGAAAACCAAGGGACAGGAGGAGGAAGCTGCAAAGGAAGATTGGGCAGCAGAGCTCATAAAATAGGAACATGAATGGGAAAAGAAACTAGAAGAATTTAGCATGAGAATGGAAGAGAGGATAGATATGGAAAGCAGGAAGTGGGAGGTGCATGTCAAAGCAGCAGAGGCCAGGATACAGAGTTTAGAAGAGGAACTGAAAAATCTGAAACAGCCTAAAGAACTAAAGAACATTCTGGGATTGACATCAAAGACTGCTACCTCAGTCACAAATAAGGGGACTGTAGGGAAAGAAGGAGCAAAACTACAGAGGAGACTGTAGTAAATGAAAGAGCTAAGCTATATGTGGAGGCCCTAACAGACCACAGCAGAGCCCAGGGAAAGCCGAGAAGGGAAAATGACAGGCCACTGAGCCTAAGTACATTAGCTAGTGAAACTGAAGAAAGGAAAGCTGCAATGTAGGAAATTAAATTGAATGAGGGGATACACAAGGATATGCAGTGGGAGAATGATAGGGTGAGGTCAGTCTTTGTGTATGGGCTCCAGGAAGTTGAAGGGGAAACATATGAAGCAAGAAAACAAGGGAAAAAAAAAGCAATTGAAAGCATCATGAAAGCAATAGGAGAAGACGACATGACCCAGCTGGAAAATTTTTGGAGAATAGGGGGGTTTGTAAAAAAAAGAACCCGGCCAGTGAAAGTGACCTTCAAGGCAGAATCGACTCGGAACAGGATCCTGCAGGAGAAAGCACAATTAAGGGACATGCCGGCATACAGGAAGGTGTATCTGGACCGCGACAGAACACAAGAAGAAAGGCAGAAACTGAGAGAGATGGTACAAAGGTGAAAGGAGGAAAGAGAGGGGATGGAAAAGACAGACAGGAGATCCCAGACCCAGGAAGAAGATCAAATACAGCCTCCCTCACAACTTCCTATAGAAGCCTCCCAACCAGGTCAACCCCAGTGCAACCAAACACTCTAAACCAAAACACCCATGCCATATCCAATGTCCCCACCCACTGCATTACAAACTCCACCACCACAGCAACCACCCATAGTTCCTTATCAGGTCTCCCACTTCCCCAACCCCAATACACCTCCCAGACCACAGTCTTAGGAAAGAAGTTGAAGGTGTGGTATACAAATGCAGATGAAATAACAAATAAGTATGAGGAGTGGCATGAAAGAACCAAGGAGACATCCCCAGACATAATAGAACTCACAGAAACAAAACTCACCAAAATAATAACAGATTCAATCTTTCCATCCGGATATCAAATCCTCAGGAAAGACAGAGGGAGGAGAGGGGGAGGAGGAGTTGCACTGCTCATTAAAAACCAGTGGGGTTTTGAGAAAATGGAAGGAATGGACGGCACGGGCGAAAGGGACTACTTAGTAGGAACAATCCAGTCTGAGGGACATACGGTGATAATTGCAGTAATGTACAACCCACCACAGAACTGCAGAAGGCCACGAGAAGAATACGATGAGAGCAACTGAGCAATGGTCGACACACTAGCCGAGGTGGCCAGGAGAGCACACATGGGGGGAGCAAAGTTACTAGTTATGGGTGATTTCAATCACAAGGAGATTGGGAAAACCTGGAGCCCCATGGGGGTCCCGAAACATGGAGAGCCAAGATGATGGATGTGGTACTGGAAAACCTCATGCATCAACATGTTAGAGACACTACCAGAGAGAGAGGAGAGGATGAACCAGCAAGACTGGACCTTGTATTCACCTTGAGTAGTTCGGACATCGAGGATATCATGTATGAAAGGCCCCTGGGAGCTAGTGATCATGTGGTTCTGTGCTTCGACTACATAGTTGAGCTCCAAGTGGAGAGAGTAGCTGGAATAGGTTGGGAAAACCAAACTACAAAAGGGGGAACTACTCAGGCATGAGGAACTTCCTGCAAGACATTCAGTGGAAGGAACTGACGGGAAAAACCCAATTCAAGAAAATGGATTTGGGGGCCCAACAAAAGGGCAGGGGGCCGAGGAGAGTTTTTTCCCAAAAAAAACCGAAATAAGGGGAAAAACCGAACGAGCCCTTTGGGTTCACCCCAAAGGTGGGGGAGGCAAAAAACTGGGTTTTGTCCCCAGAAAATGGAAAAGATACAAAGGCAGGGGAACTCAGGAAAAAAAAGGGAAAATTAAACCCGAAGAGCCAAAACAAAAATGCACAGATAAAAAGGGGAGGCTCAGCGCAATAGGAAAATGACTTTGAAACGAAATTAAAAGTCTAAACCCGAACTTTTGTCACCAATCAGGGGGGAAAACAAAGTCGGGACCGGGTTAATCTACTGAGGAAGGGTGGGGGGATTTTCAAAAAGAAACGGCCCGAGGGGGTATTGAACTCAACACGAGTTTTACAAAAATTTTTTTAACATGGAAACCAGGGGGATCCAAAATTTAAAACGGGGGGGTAAAACCAGCAAGTGGGGGAAAGGAAACATAAAAAACCAAGGGGGTTGAAGAAGCGCTATGCGAACTTGAAAACCTCAAAAGGCGGGAAACCCAAAAACTTTTCCCTCCGTGGGCCCCTTAAAGGGGGCAGGGGATACTGTGAAATGCGAACAAAGATTTTCAACACATAAAATAAAATTTGGGGGAAACCCCCCTGAGGAAAGGAAGATGGCAAATGAGCCCCAAAATTTTTTAAAAAAGGGGCCCAGCATAGGCACTAAACTAAGACCTTTTACCCACAAAACGTGAAAGAATGCAAGGTCATGGAGAAGATCATAGGGGAGAGTGGGGGGGGGCCCCCTGAAAGAAACAATTGTTTTAATTAAAAACCCATTTTTTCAGGGAAGGAAAACCCGTGTCAAAAACCCTACTAAAATTTTATGAAAAGGTTGACAGAAGAAAGAAAAGAGAAAGAGGGGGATCGACTGCATTTTTTTGGACTGCAAGAACCCTTTCGACACATTTTCCCAAGAGGTTACGCAAAATTTAGGGGATCAGGCAAAAATTTAACAGAAAAAGGCACTCCCAAGGGATCAGAAAAATCCCTTTACAGGGGGGACAACAACGACCCAGGTACGTGACGGGGTTCGGGTGGGCGTCTGGACAAGGGGGGCCCCCCACAGGGTCACCCCCTAGGACCTGTCTGTTTTTTGGTTTATAGTGAACACAAAAGGGGAAGGGATAGACTCAAAGTGCCCTTTTTTTCCCAGAATGTGAATTTTAAATGAGAAAAAAAATCGGATGGGGATAAAGGGGGACTACAAAGAGACCGGACGGCTACAAGTCTGGTCCAGCAATGGCCCCCTTTGGGTTTTTAAAAAACCTCCCAAAATTGCAAAGTCTTTTGAAGATTGGGGAAGGGCAAAGAAAACCGCAGAAAAATATATTTTTAGATGGCCAAAGACTGCAACCTCACCAAGGAAAAAATCTGGGGGGGATAAAACACCGAGCATATTTTCCGAGGCCACATCAATAAGGGAAAAATTTCGCAGCATAGGGGCGCCGGGAAAAACCCTACGGTTTGCTTTCCCGATCCTTTCAAAAGGATTATTTTTAAGACTCGGGTTATCCCAAATCTACGCCCCAGGCCCAAAAGGGATAGCACACCATTTGGGAATCCCCCCCTTAGTCAAGCACGTCAAGAAATTAAGAAATAAAAGGGGTTTGCAACAAGACAAATCCCAAGCTAGGGGGTTTGCCCTATGAAAAAGGTTGAGGGAAATCGGCTTGACGCCACTGGGGGGCCCGGGAGGGTAAGGGGAGACATGATAAGGGGACTTTTAAAAAAAATACTCCCGGGGAATAGACGGGGGTGGACAAAGAGGGGATTTTTCCGAGTTTGGGGGACACAGACACAAGAGGTCCCCCCAAAAAATTGGGAAAGTTGAAGACCCAGTTGAATAAAGGATGTTAGGAAGTATTTTTTCATTCTAGAGTAGTCGGCCGTGGAATACCCTAAAATTTGATAGTATTGGAGGGGGGGAACCCCATACTTAGTTTTAAGGCGAGGTAGAAAAAAGCTCAGGGCAGGGAGAGAGAGGCTAGTACAATCAGTGAAGAGGCGGGGCCAGGAGCTATGACTCAAACCCTCCCACCACAAATATTAGTACAAATAGGTGAGACACACAAAACACACACACACAAGGGGGGGGTCTGGATCCCTGCAGTGAACCACACCAGTAACCCCCCAACACACACACACACACACCACACACACACACCACACACTCACACCACAAAACCACAAAAACACACACACACAACACAAAAACACAACAAGGGGGGGGTCTGGTTGCTCCCATCAAAACTACCATAACCCAACACACACACACACACACACACACACACACACACAAAAGGGGGGGGTTGGATGCTGCAGCCCAAACTACCAAAACCACACCCCCACACACACACACACACACCCCACAAAACTAAACACACACCCCACACACCCCCGGGGGTTGGGGCCCTTGGATGCTGCAGTCAACACTCCCATAACCACACACACCACACAACACACACACCGGGGGGGGTCTGTTGTTTGCAGTCAACACTCCCAATAACCACCCCAAATTTACAATTAATCACAGTTGTCGGGTGCTGCACAAGCCCCCCAAAAAATTTTTTGGTGCAATTAAAAACCCCCCCAAACATCCCACAAAGTGACATTTTTTGCGGTGTTCGGTTTTCCCACAAAAAATCCATCAGGTGAAAAATGTAAAAGCAGTTTCTAAAATAGTATTAATAAAAAGAAGCGGGAGTCATTGCCCAAAAATTTGATAAATTAAAACAGACGGAAATTAGTCCATTTTTTCCTCTCTGCCCTTTCGGGGTGGAGGACCCTTTTTTTTTGGGGCCCGGGAAGTTAAATTTTTATGGGGCCTCTTGCAACCCCCCCTTCTATACAAAAAGACCCTATGAAATTGGGGGTCCTGAAGATTATACCTAAAGGGTATACCTGGAAAGGGTTTTCGGAGGTCAGTGCCCCCCCCCGGGCCGGTTTTAACCGGGCGCCCTTTAAGCTTAAAAAATTTTAGAGAGTAATCCGTCCCTACATACCCCACCTTACATGTAATAACATCACAGAAAAAAAGGGGTGACATCACAGTACCCAAAACACCACTGTGGAAAAAAAAAAAAGAAATTTAAATGCTTTCTGATTTTTTTTTCTTATAAAGGGGAACGTGAAAATTTGGGGAAATTCACGAAAGCGCATGGAGTACCACAAAAATTTTTTCACAGGGGTTGGGTTTAGCACAAAAGGGTTTTTTCGGGGAATATGCATAAAACTGGGGTTTAATAAAAAACTACGATATTAGAAAACGTTTTTTTCGCCCCGGGATCAAAGGGTTTTCCCTAAAAATTTTAAAACCCTATTTTTTTTCCCCAACTTTTGATTCAAAACACAGAAATGGAAAATACACAGACATGAAAAAAAATACAAAATTTCCGGGTTAACACTTTTTTTCCTTTCAACGTTTCGCCCACCGGGGCCCTTCCAGTGGGTTTTGAAAATTCTTGAGGGGCCAAACGTCCTCACGATAAAGTTTTTTAAAATCAGCAGTGTTTCTTTTCCCATGGGACACCCCTGGACAATCTCCAGTTTTTAAGGTTTTTTTGTAGTTTTTTCGCCCCCCAAGGTTTAAACCCAGCCCCAAGGACTTTGTGAAACGTAAACAATACCCCAGAAGACGGGGTTTAATCAGTCCCTCATCTTTTTGGGTTTAAAGACCACCGAATTTTCCCAAGACTACTGATTTCCCCCATTATTTGTTCAAATTTTACTGAAGACCACTGGGGGCAAAAGGGCTCAATAAAGTACACGTTGTTGACTTCCCAAAAAGGGATTTTTTAGCCCCTCAGAACAATCAACTTACACTGGAACAATTTCCCGGGGGTGACGTTAGTGTCCAATAACTTTACGAAAATACAGAAAATAACCTGAACTTAAATAAAACTTTTTTCAACTTTTTCGCCCCTTATCAATCTAGTCTTACTAGAAATTTAGAATAAACTTTTTTGAAACCAAATAACTTTGATAAATGGGGGACCCCAAACCCCAAAAACGTTGCCCTACATTTCGGTCCCCTTTTGAAAGGTGTGTGTGTTGTTTTGCTAAATGACCCTTGGGGAAATTTAAAGTGTTTAGTTTTTTTATAATTTGTGTGTATTTTTTAAATTTTTGTTAGTTTTTAGGGAGAAGGTTTGGGGGGTTCACCCCCCCCCCCGCGGCCCCCGGTCTGTACCGGGCCCCTGAAAAAAAAATTTCCAGGAAGGTTTGCTGGTTCCAAAAAATTTTTTTACATCAGGGTACACGGGTATAAAATTCCAAAGGGCCTCACTCGTCGTCCATCTCTTATTGGTCGCTACGAGGGGGGTCGCTGATCCCAGACTTCTTTTATATAAGTTTTTCAAATTTTTAAAAATAAAAAAATTACTAGAGACGCCCCAAAAAAAAAATTTAACAATTTTATGGCCCGAAGAGGGTAAAATTTCCCGTTTTTTGGGTTTAAAATTTCAACCCCTTCTTTTTTTGCCGAATCAGACAATTAAAAAATTGGGTGAAAGCAATAATTTCAAAAAAAACCCTTCTGACCCCTAAAAAAAAATTAAATTTCATTGTGTTTGTTTTTTTATTAAATTACTGTAAACTTATCTAAAATTTATTTATTTGGGTTTTTTAGGCTAAATTAAATTAGTCTTGTTTTTAATAAGGCCCAGGTAAGTTTTCAAAGGGTTTTTTTTTGGTACAAAATTTTTTAATTTTTTTACTTTAAAAATGAAGGGAAAAAAAATTTTAAACGTATAAGAAAAATTTTAGAAAGAATTTTAATTTTTAAATAGAGTTTTTGTTTAATTTGCCCAAATTTTTTACCTATTCCACCACACACACACACACACACCCCACACACACACACACGAGGAGCCCAAAGGGGACCCCAGAAAAAAGGAAGGGGGGGGCCCCCACCAAGTCCCGGGGACACAGTGAAACAAACCGAGGAAAAAGGAAAGGCTTCTGGGAGCTAGATACCTCAAAGGCAAGGGGGGCCAAAGAAAAAAATCTCCCCAGGGGTTATTGAAGAGGGAGCAAAAGGGCCTATTTTGTACCCCTTTTAAACAAAAATATTCAATACATCTATCGAAACGGGAGATTCCCTTTAGGCATGGAAGACAGCAAATGTAGCCCCAAAACCCTTAAAAAAAAAGGAGACAGACATAAGCATTAAATTACGCCCCAGTGTCACTGCCCAATGTATGGGTATGCAAAATCATGGAGAAGTTTATCAGGAGAAGAGTGGGGGAAAACCTAAAAAGGAATGATCTCATCAACGCACCAACAGGGGTTTCGGGGCCCGGGGAAATCCTTTGCAAAAACCCTACGGGGAGTTTTATGACATGGTGACAGAAAGTAAGACAAGAGAGAGGGGGGTGGGGGGATTGAAAATTTTCTTGGACTGCAAAAAGGGGCGTTTGAACATTTCCCAACACAAAGATTGGTGCAAAAACGGGGGAGGGCCAACGGGGAAAACCCGGGGAAGGGGCACTAAAAAGGGATCGGGGAATACTTGTCAGGAAGACAGCAGCGAGTCATGGTACGGGGGCGAGGTGCCCAGAGGGGGCACCTGTACCACCGGGGTCCCGCAGGGGTCCCCTGGGAACCATGTGTTTTTGGTAAATTTGTAAAACAACTTGCCCCCGGAAAAAATGGGAACTTGAGGGTCCCTGTTTGCGATGACGGAAGTTGAGAAAAAGAATTCACTCGATCAAAGACCAGGCGAACTACAAAGGGATCTGGACAGGCTGCAGCCTGGCCCAGCAATTGCCCCGGGAGTTCAATCCCCCCAAGTGAAAAGTCATAAAGTTTGGGGGAAAGGGCAAAGAAGGGCCGCAGACGGAGACAGTTAGGGGGTCAGAGACTACAAACCCTCACTAAAGGGAAAAAAAGATTTTGGGGGTGAGTAAAAACCCCAGGCACATCCCCTGAAGCGAACATCAACCAAATAACGCTGCAGCAAAAGGGCGCCTAGAAAAACCTAGAAAAACTTTCCACATTTTAAAAAGGAATCGTTCGGGCCCCTTTTAAACCGTAAAGTTGGGCCCCATTTTGGGAGTATGCGGCACCTTTTGGGAAAACCCACACCTACCCCAAAAACGAAAAAAAACTAGAGAAATTTGAAAATTTTTTTGCAACAAGCTACCCCCCAAGCAAAAGGGTTGACCTTCGAGGGGGGTTTAAAGGGGAAATAAAACCGGGACGACACTGGGGGGACGGGAAAGATGGGGGGACTTTATAACGGACATAAAAAAATACTAAAGGGGAAATTTTGGAAAAGGGTGGCCCAAAGGGCCCGGGATTTTTCCAGAGTTTGGGGAACCAGAAACCCAAGGGGACCCAGTTGGAACTGAAGACCCCGATGAATCGGGGGAAATTTAGGAAGAATTTTTCAGCCCCAAAATTTGGTTAAAGAAAGGGGAAATTTTTTTTGGGGAAAGCGATTTTAATGGAGGCAGGTTCCATACAAACCCCTTTTAAGCAGGGGTTTTGGGGATAAAGCTCAGGGCCCTCGGGGAGAGTACCTAGAAACGATCAGTGAAGGGGCCGGGGCCAGGAGCCCCGGACCCCGACCCCCGAAAACCCTCAAAAGGGGGATTAAAACACCACACACACACACACACACCCCAAAACCCGGGCCTGGGTGTCTAATCGACATGTCCCTTAACAAAAGGGTTTAACTAAACACACCACACACACAAACACACACACACACACACACACCACACACACACACACACACACACCCCACACACACACACCCACACACAAACACCACACACACACAAAACAACACACACAACACACACCACACACACACACACAAAAACAAACGGGCCCCTAGTGTCTAATCGACTTGTGCCTGGGACAAAAGGGTTTAACTAACACACACCCCACCACCACACACACACCACCCACAAAAAAAAACCAAACACACACACACACACACACACCCCCAACACCCACAAACCCCACCCCCAACTTACCACACAAGTTTGTTAAGAGGGATGGTCGGGGCCCCTTTCCCAATTTCAGTAATGCCCCGGAACCCAAAGTTTTTTGGGGTTTTAAAATTTGATCTTAAAGGAAAAATTTTCTTCTGGGTTTTTTTATTTTTTTAAGGGTTTTTTTTTGGCCACCAGACCGGGGGGGGGTTACTGGACCATCCCGGAGAGGGTTTTTACGGGCCCCCAGTCACGGGAGGGGTGGTTATGGACCAGTCAGGGAGGGGGTTTGGTTTTTAATGGCCATCAGGGAGGGGGTGTTTAACTGACCAGTCACGGAGAGGGGGGTTACTGGCCCACCCCACGGAGAGGGGGGTTTACGGACCAGTCAGGGAGAGGGTGGTTTGGCCCCAGCCGGAGAGGGGGGGTTATGGGCCAACCGGGGGGGTGGTTACTGGGCCAGTCACGGAGAGGGGGGTTTCGGGGGCCAACAGGGGAAAGGGTGGTTACGGACCACCCACGGAGGGTGGTTACTGGACCATTCACGGAGAGGGGGGTTTAAACTGGCCAGCACGGAAGGGTGTTACGGGGACCAGTCCACGGAGAGGGTGGTTATTGGACCAGTCAGGAGAGGGGGGTTACGGGACCAGTCACGGAGGGGGTGGTTTAAAGGGAACCACCCCAGGGAAAGAGGGGGGGTTACTGGGCCAGACCGGAGGGGGTTGGTTATGGGCCGTCAGGAAAGGGGTTTTGGTTACTGGGCCAGACAGGGAAAGGGTGGTTACGGGCCCAGTCAGGGAGGGGGGGTTACTGGCCCAGTACGGAGAGGGGGGTTACGGGAACCGTCAGGGAAAGAGGGGGGTTACTGGACCAGTCAGGGAAGGGTGGTTACTGGACCATACGGGGGGGGTGGTTACGGGGCCCAAATTAAAGGAGAGGTTGGTTAGGGAAACCAGCAGGGAGGGGGTGGTTATTTGGCCCCAGTCAGGGAGGGGGGGGTTTTACGGGGCCAGTCAGGGGGAGGGGGGTTACGGGACCGTCCCGGGGAGGGGGGTTTACGGGGCCCCCGGGAAAGGGGGTTTTGGTTTTACTTGACCATCACGGAGGGGGTGGTACGGGACCATCACGGAAGGGGGTTTAAACGGACCACCCAGGGAAAGGGGTTGTTTTACGGGCCCAGCCCACGGAGAGGGGGGTTACTGGACCATTCACGGCGGGGGTGGTTACTGGACCGGGTCCGGAAAGAGGGGGGTTTTCGGGCCCAGTCACGGAGAGGGGGGGGGTTTTATTTGGGCCCATCAGGGACAGGGGGGTTACTGGCCCCATAAAGGGAAAGGAGGGGGGGTTTTACGGGACCATTCAGGGAGAGGGGGGTTACTGGACCAGTCACGGAGAGGGTGGTTACTGGACCAGTCACGGAGAGGGTGGTTACTGGACCAGTCACGGAGAGGGTGGTTACTGGACCAGTCACGGAGAGGGTGGTTACTGGACCAGTCACGGAGAGGGTGGTTACTGGACCAGTCAGGCCGAGGGGGGTTTAAGTTGGACCACCCCAGGGAAGAGGGTGGTTACTGGACCAGTCCGGAGAGGGGGGGTTAGGGGCCCAGTCAGGGAAAGGGGGTTGGTTACTGGACCGTCAGGGGAAGGGGGGTTTAAAGGGACCAGTCACGGAGGGGGTTTGGTTACTGACCAGTCACGGAAGGGGGTTTGGGTTATTTGGCCAAACCACGGAGGGGGTTCTTTTACTGGACCACCCGGGGAAGGGGTTTTTTTGGGAACCGGGTCAGGGAAAGGGGGTGGTTACGGGGAACCATCACGGAGAGGGGGGGTTACTGGCCCGTCATGGGGGGGTTTTGGTTACGGGCCCCGGGCACGGGAGGGGGGGTTACTGGCCCATAAGGGGAAGAGGGTGGTTATTTGGCCCCAGTCACGGAGGGGGGGGTACTGACCGTCACGGAAAGGGGGGGGTTAATGGACCAGCCCAAGGAGAGGGTGGTTACTGGCCCATTTCACGGGGGGGGGTGGTTACGGGAACCATCAGGGGGAGGGTGATTACTAAAACCAGCAGGGAGAGGGGGGGTTTACTGGACCAGCCCACGGAGAGGGGGTTACTGGATCACCCACGCAGGGTGGTTACTGGCCCATCACAAAGGGGTTGGTTTACGGACCCAGTCACAAAAGGGGGGTTTTACGGGCCAGCCCGGGAGGGGGGTTTTTTCGGGCCCAAAGTCTCGGAGAGGGTGTTTACTGGACCAGTCACGGGAGAGGGTGGTTCCCTTGGACCGGTCCGGGGGAGGGGGGTTATTGGCCCAATCACGGGAGGGTTTTTTACTGGGCCAGCCCAGGGGAAGGGGGTTTGGTTACGGGGCCCACCCAGGGAGAGGGTGGTTTACGGCCCGGTCAGGGGGCGAGGGGGGTTAGGGGACCATCAGGGAAGGGGGTTTCTGGCCCAGTCACGGAGAGGGGGGTTTTCCCGGAAACCATTGACGGCGAAATTGTTACTGGACCGCACGGGGGAGGGGGGTTCCTGGACCTTTTCAGGGAGGGGGTTTTGGTTTACTGGACCAGCCCACGGAGGGTGTGGTTACGGGACCAATCAGGAGAGGGGGGGAAATGGACCACTCACGGAGAGGGGGGTTTTTACTGGCCCCATCAGGGAGGGGGTGTTTACTGGGCCAGCACGGGGGAGGGGGGTTTTACTGGACCACTCGGGAGAGGGGGGTTACTGGCCAGTCACGGAGGGGGTGGTTACTGGACCACTAGGGGAGAGGGGGGTTTTACGGGAACCACTCACGGGGGGGGTTTAGGGGACCACCCCACGGGGGGAGGGCCAAGGAGGGGTGGTTACGGGGCCACCCACAAGAGGGTGGTTCTGGACCTCTGGAAGGGTGGTTACGGGCCATCACGGGGGAGGGGGGTTTACGGGCCCATCACGGAGAGGGGGGGTTACGGGAAACCAGTCACGGAAAAAGGGTGGTTACTGGCCCTTTTTCAGGGAGGGTGGTTTATGGCCCAAGGTTTCTCCCCGGGAGGGTGGTTTACGGGGCCACACCAAATTCAAAGAGGGGGGGGTTTAAACTGGCCCATCACGGAGGGGGGTTATGGGCAAAAAAAACGGAGAGGGGGGGGAAGGGGGGGAAAGGGGGTGGAGAGGGGGTTACGGAAAGGGGGTAAGGGGGAGGGGGTGGGGTTTACTGGGCCGTCACGGAAGGGGGGTTTACGGACCATTGACGGGAGGGGGGTTTTACTGGACCAGTCACGGGAGGGGGGTTTACGGGACCAGTCACGGAAGGGGGTGGTTACGGGACCAGTAAACGGGGGGGGTGGTTCCCGGGGCCCACACACGGAGAGGGGGGTTTTCTGGCCCAGTCAGGGAGGGGGTTTGGTTACTGGGCCAAACACGGAAAGGGGGGGTTTACTGGCCCAGTCACGGGGGGGGTTGGTTATTACCACCCCCGGAAGGGGGGTTTTACTGGACCATCACGGAGGGGGTGGTTCCCGGGGACCAGTCACGGAGGGGGTTGGTTACTGGACCAGCACGGAGAGGGGGGTTTATGGCCCAATCACGGAGGGGTGGTTCTGGCCCAGTCACGGAGAGGGGGGGGTTTACTCGGCCAACAGGAGGGGTGGTTACGGGGCCAGTCACGGGGGGGGGTTCCCGGGCCGACAGGGAAAAGGGGTGGTTACTGGACCCGCCCCACGGAGGGGTGGTTAGGGACCAGTCCCCCGGAAGGGGGGGTTATTTGGACCCAACAGGGAAGAGGGGGGTTTACGGACCATACGGAGAGGGGGGGTTACGGACCAGCCCAAGGGGGGAGGGGGGTTTAAATCCCCCTTTCCCAGGGAAGAGGGGGGGTTACGGGGACCGTAAACGGAGAGGGGGTTACGGGCCCAGTCACGGAGAGGGGGGTTACGGGGCCAGTCAGGGGGAGGGTGGTTACGGGCCAGTCAGGGGAGGGGGGTGGTTACTGGCCCAGTACGGAGAGGGTGGTTACTTGCCCATCGGGGGAGGGGGGTTACTGCCCAAAGCACGGGGGGGTGGTTTACGGGAAACCAGTCACGGAGAGGGGGGTTTACTGGACCCCCTGGGAAAGGGGGTGGTTACTGGACCGTCACGGCAGGGTTTTTACGGAAACCAGTCACGGAAAGGGGGGGTTTACGGACCTTTTACGGGGGAGGGTGGTTACTGGACCAGCCGGACAGGGGGGGTTTACGGGGCCCCGCCCAGGGAAAGGGGGTGGTTATGGCCCAGCACGGAGGGGGGGGTTACTGGACCAGCCCAGGGAGGGGGGGGGGTTACGGGCCCAAAGTCACGGCGAGGGTGGTTACTGGACCAGTCACGGAGAGGGGGGTTTAACGGGCCGGGCACGGAGAGGGGGGGTTACGGGGCCAGCCCAAGGAGAGGGTGGTTACTGGACCTTTCCCGGGGGAGGGGGGTTACTGGACCGTAGGGAGGGGTGGTTACTGGACCAGTCCCGGAGAGGGTGGTTACTGGACCGGGTCAGGGAGAGGGGGGGTTACTGCCCAGTCAGGGAAAGGGGGGGTTCTGGCCCAGCCCCACGGAAAAGGGGGGGTTTTAACTGGACCAGTCACGGAGAGGGGGGTTTTCCCGGGCCCACTCACGGAGGGGGGTCGTTACGGGGACCAGTCAGGGAGGGGGGTTCGTTACGGGGAACCAGTCACGGGAGGGGGGTTTAACGGGAAACCATCAGGGAAGGGGGGTTTACTGGACCGGTCAGGGAAAGGGGGTGGTTACGGGACCACCCAGGGGAGAGGGTGGTTACGGGGACCAGTCAGGGAGGGGGGTTTTTAAACTGGACCAGTCCGGAGGGGGGTACTAGACCAGTCACGGAGAGGGGGGGTTAATGGCCCAAATCAGGGAAGAGGGGGTTACGGGCCCAGTCACGGGGGAGGGGTTTACGGGACCAGTAAGGGGGAGGGTGTTTAAACGGGACCATAAAGGGAAGGGGGGGGTTTTTACGGACCAGTCCGGGGAGGGTGGTTACTGGATCAGTACGGCGAGGGTGGTTTTTTGGACCAGTAAAAAGAGGGGGGTTTACGGGGCCCATTCACAAAGGGGGTTTGGTTACGGGCCCCAGTCACGGAGAGGGTGGTTCTGGACCATCTCGGAGGGGGTTTTACGGGGACCATAAAGGGAAGAGGGTGGTTACGGGCCAGTCACGGAGGGGGGTGGTTTGGACCATCACGGAGGGGGGGGTTTTAACGGGGCCCCACCCACGGGAGGGGGGGGTTTAAACTGGACCATTTTCAGGGGGAAGGGGGTTACTGGACCATCACGGGGGGGGTGGTTAGGGCCCCATCACGGAGAGGGGGGTTACTGGACCAGTAAAGGGAGGGTGGTTACTGGCCCAGTCACGGCGAGGATTTTTTCCCTGGACCAGTAGGGGAGAGGGTGGTTACTGGACCATTCACGGAGAGGGGGGTTACTGGCCCAATCACGGAAGTGTGGTTACTGGAAAAAATCACGGAGGGGTTTTTTTACGGACCATCACGGGGGGGGGTGGTTACGGGGACCAGTCACGGAGGGGGGGGTTTACGGGGCCAGCCCACGGAGAGGGGGTTTATGGACCACTCTTGGGGAGGGGGGTTTACTGTCCCAGTCAGGGAAAGGGTGGGTTACTGGCCCACTCACGGAAGGGGGGGTTACTGGACCACTCCCGGGGGGAGGGTGTTTAACGGGGCCCACCCGGGGGAGGGTGGTTAGGGCCAGTCACGGAGAGGGTGGTTAGGGACCACCGGAGAGGGGGGTTAGGGACCATCAGGAAGGGGGGTTTTCCCCCGGTCACCCCCGGGAAAAGAGGGTGGTTACTGGCCCCAGCCCACGGAGAGGGTGGTTACTGGACCTTCAAGGAAAAGGGGGGGTTTGGTTTTACGGACCAGTCACGGGGAGGGGGGGTTTAACGGCCCCCCACTCAGGGTAGGGGGGGAAACTGGACCACTCAGGGGAGAGGGTGGTTACGGGCCCAGTCACGGGAGGGGGGTTACTGAACCAGCCCAGGGAGAGGGGGGTTTTACTGGACCAGTCAGGGAAAGGGGGGGTTACGGGGCCAGCCCACGGAGGGGGTGGTTACTGGCCCCGTGAGGGAAGGGGGTGGTTACTGACCAGTGAGGGAAAGAGGGGGTTTACTGGACCAGTGACGGAGAGGGGGGGTTTATGGACCAGCCCAGGGAGAGGGTGGTTCTGGGCCTTCACTGAATTTTGGGTTTACTGGCCAGTCACTGGGGGTTTGGTTACGGCCCCAGTCCCCCTTACAAGGGAGTTACGTTCGTCCCGGGTGAAAAGTCTTTTGATCCCCGTGGATAGATTTTAAAACCGCCTGTTTTTAACCTAGGTGTGATGAAGGGAATTTTTTTTCCGGCATATTTATACAATAGAGATGTTCGGTATTTAAAAATTTTAGATATCCAGGATGCGGATGGTAAAGGGCCCGCCCTTACTTATTTTGCGGATGTCGATTTTTAAAAAATAGTGGGGGTTTTTCGGGATGCGGATACCCAATACATCACTATAACAATACCGAAAAAAATTAAGAATTAGATACTTTACAATATCGGGGTTTCTTTATTTGAAACTTTTCGCCAATTTGGCCTCTTCGTGCAAAGTCAAGGACATTAAAGCGAGGACTAGAACTATATTTAAAAATTAGGGGAAACAGTCCCTCAGTCTTTTTTATTGGTGTGAAGATCACCGTAGTCTTAAAGGGCAGAAAAACATAAGAAAAAAGGAGCACTGCAGAGGGCCCCTTAGCCCCTACAAAGGAGGGCGTTCACAATCCCTTTCCCACCAAAAGAACATTCGCCCAACTCAAATTTTTAGTTTACCCCCAAAAACAAGCTTTGATAATTTTTGTTAACTCATGAAATCAAGAAATCGTAATGACACGATTGCAAACAAACCAATTTCCCACGGGCGGGGGTAAAAACCCCCGGTCAGAGAGTCCCCGAACTCCAGACCGTCGCGTTAGCCACTGGAAACCCAAATAGCCAAAAATTTAAAATTTATCCCCAAAATAGGCATATTTCTACCCATTTGGGAAAGGGTTTGCATAGGCCCCCACTGTGGACCCCAAATGCAAGTTTTTAAGACGAATT
>NC_069493.1:1748171-1773171 GCF_026875155.1 Cherax quadricarinatus
TTTCTGTGACCTTTTTCCTGTGACCTTTTTTTTGTCCTTTTTTCCCGTGATTTTTTTTTGTGACATTTTTCCCGTTACCTTTTATCTGTGACCTTTTTCCTGTGACCTTTATCCTGTGACCTTTTTCCTGTGACCTTTTTTCTGTGAACTTTTTTCTGTGACTTTTTTCCTGTGGCCTTTTTTCTGTGACCATTTTCCTGTGACCTTTTTCCTGTGACCTATTTTCTGTGACCTTTTTCCTGTGACCTTTCCCGTGACCTTTTTTCTGTAACCTTTTTCCTGTGACCTTTTTCCTGTGACCTTTTTTCTGTGACCTTTTTCCTGTGACCTTTTCCTGTGACCTTTTTCCTGTGATCTTTTTTCTGTGACCTTTTTCCTGTGAACTTTTCCTGTGACCTTTTTTCCTGTGACCTTTTTTCTCTGACCTTTTCCTGTGACCTTTTTCCTGTGACCTTTTTTCTGTGACCTTTTTCCTGTGATCTTTTTCTGTCTTCTTTTTCTTGTGACCTTTTCCTGTGACCTTTTTTCTGTGATTTTCTGTGACCTTTTTCCTCTGAAATTTTTCCTGTGACCTTTTTTGTGACCTTTTTCCTGTGACCTTTTTCCTGTAACCTTTTTCCTGTGACCTTTTCCTGTGACCTTTTTTCTGTGACCTTTTTCCTGTGACCTTTTTCCTGTGACCTTTTTTTCTGTGACCTTTTTCCTGTGATCTTTTTTCTGTGACCTTTTTCCTGTGATTTTCCTGTGACCTTTTAACTGATTTTTCCTGTGACCTTTTCTTGTGACCTTTTCCTGTGAGCTTTTTCCTGTAACGTTTTCCTGTGACCTTTTTTCCTGTGACCTTTTCCTGTGACCTTTTTCCTGTGACGTTTTTTCTGTGACCTTTTTCATGTGACCTTTTACTGTGGCCTTTTTCCTGTTACCTTTTCCAGTGACCTTTTCCTGTGACTTTTTTCCTGTGACCTTTTTCCTGTGACCTTTTCCTGTGACCTTTTTTCCGTGACCTTTTTCCTAGATCCTGGAAATATAGTATTGGGTGAATGGAACAGTGTGTCTAGTAGGCCTAAGCCAAAACCTGACTTCATTGAATATTAATTAAGGGTTAGGAATCTTGTATTCCTAGTAGTTAGGTTCTTAAGAATTAGGTGTGGTAACAGCCTACCTAGCATGACCCAGCAAACCTACTGAAGTCTTTCTATATTTCTAGATTCGTATGATTCTGTGGAGGCCAGAAAACAGCCGGAAAGTGTGCAAGTTATAGCGGAATGTTTAACTCTCTTCTAGTTTGTCTTTTATGGCCGCCTTTGGCCATGTTTTATTGGAATACAGTGGACCCCCGGTTAACGATTACCTCCAAATGCGACCAATTATGTAAGTGTATTTATGTAAGTGCGTTTGTACGTGTATGTTTGGGGGTCTGAAAGGAATAATCTACTTCACAATATTCCTTATGGGAATAAATTCGGTCAGTACTGGCACCTGAACATACTTATGGAGTGAAAAAATATCGTTAACCGGGGGTCCACTGTATTCTTATTAGTTATTTTAGCGTGTGAAGGTCTGCTAGATAAGTGGTGCTGAAGGTGACTTGAGTTTGGCTTACAGTTAGTGGACTGGTGTGGGTCACATCCTGGGTGTTAGTGGACTGGTGTGGGTCACATCCTGGGTGTTAGTGGACTGGTGTGGGTCACATCCTGGGTGTTAGTGGACTGGTGTGGGTCACATCCTGGGTGTTAGTGGACTGGTGTGGGTCACATCCTGGGTGTTAGTGGACTGGTGTGGGTTACATCCTGGGTGTTAGTGGACTGGTGTGGGTCACATCCTGGGTGTTAGTGGACTGGTGTGGGTCACATCCTGGGTGTTAGTGGACTGGTGTGGGTCACATCCTGGGTGTTAGTGGACTGGTGTGGGTCACATCCTGGGTGTTAGTGGACTGGTGTGGGTCACATCCTGGGTGTTAGTGGACTGGTGTGGGTAACATCCTGGTGTTAGTGGACTGGTGTGGGTCACATCCTGGGTGTTAGTGGACTGGTGTGGGTCACATCCTGGGTGTTAGTGGACTGGTGTGGGTCACATCCTGGGTGTTAGTGGACTGGTGTGGGTCACATCCTGGGTGTTAGTGGACTGGTGTGGGTCACATCCTGGGTGTTAGTGGACTGGTGTGGGTCACATCCTGGGTGTTAGTGGACTGGTGTGGGACACATCCTGGGTGTTAGTGGACTGGTGTGGGTCACATCCTGGGTGTTAGTGGACTGGTGTGGGTTACATCCTGGGTGTTAGTGGACTGGTGTGGGTCACATCCTGGGTGTTAGTGGACTGGTGTGGGTTACATCCTGGGTGTTAGTGGACTGGTGTGGGTCACATCCTGGGTGTTAGTGGACTGGTGTGGGTTACATCCTGGGTGTTAGTGGACTGGTGTGGGTCGCATCCTGGGTATTAGTGGACTGGTGTGGGTCACATCCTGGGTGTTAGTGGACTGGTGTGGGTCACATCCTGGGTGTTAGTGGACCGGTGTGGGTTACATCCTGGGTGTTAGTGGACTGGTGTGGGTCACATCCTGGGTGTTAGTGGACTGGTGTGGGTTACATCCTGGGTGTTAGTGGACTGGTGTGGGTCACATCCTGGGTGTTAGTGGACTGGTGTGGGTCACATCCTGGATGTTAGTGGACTGGTGTGGGTCACATCCTGGGTGTTAGTGGACTGGTGTGGGTCACATCCTGGGTGTTAGTGGACTGGTGTGGGTCACATCCTGGGTGTTAGTGGACTGGTGTGGGTCACATCCTGGGTGTTAGTGGACTGGTGTGGGTGGCATCCTGGGTGTTAGTGGACTGGTGTGGGTCACATCCTGGGTGTTAGTGGACTGGTGTGGGTCACATCCTGGGTGTTAGTGGACTGGTGTGGGTCACATCATGGGTGTTAGTGGACTGGTGTGGGTCACATCCTGGGTGTTAGTGGAGTGGTGTGGGTCACATCCTGGGTGTTAGTGGACTGGCGTGGGTCACATCCTGGGTGTTAGTGGACTGGTGTGGGTCACATCCTGGGTGTTAGTGGACTGGTGTGGGTCACATCCTGGGTGTTAGTGGACTGGTGTGGGTCACATCTTGGGTGTTAGTGGACTGGTGTGGGTGGCATCCTGGGTGTTAGTGGACTGGTGTGGGTCACATCCTGGGTGTTAGTGGACTGGTGTGGGTCACATCCTGGGTGTTAGTGGACTGGTGTGGGTCACATCTTGGGTTTTAGTGGACTGGTGTGGTTGGCATCCTGGGTGTTAGTGGACTGGTGTGGGTCGCATCTTGGGTGTTAGTAGACTGGTGTGGGTCACATCCTGGGTGTTAGTGGACTGGTGTGGGTCACATCATGGGTGTTAGTGGACTTTTGTGGGTGGCATCCTGGGTGTTAGTGGACTGGTATGGGTCGCGTCTTGGGTGTTAGTGGACTGGTGTGGGTCGCATCCTGGGTGTTAGTGGACTGGTGTGGATTGCATCGTGGGTGTTAGTGGACTGGTGTGGGTCGCATCCTGGGTGTTAGTGGACTGGTGTGGGTCGCAACTTGGGTGTTAGTGGACTGGTGTGGGTCGCATCCTGGGTGTTAGTGGACTGGTGTGGGTCGCATCTTGGGTATTAGTGGACTGGTGTGGGTCGCATCCTGGGTGTTAGTGGACTGGTGTGGGTCGCATATTAGGTGTTAGTGGACTGGTGTGGGTCGCATCCTGGATGTTAGTGGACTGGTGTGGGTTGCATCCTGGGTGTTAGTGGACTGGTGTGGGTCACATCCTGGGTGTTAGTGGACTGGTGTGGGTCACATCCTGGGTGTTAGTGGACTGGTGTGGGTCACATGATGGGTGTTAGTGGACTGGTGTGGGTGGCATCCTGGGTGTTAGTGGACTGGTGTGGGTCACATCCTGGGTGTTAGTGGACTGGTGTGGGTGGCATCCTGGGTGTTAGTGGACTGGTGTGGGTCACATGCTGGGTGTTAGTGGACTGGTGTGGGTCACATCCTGGGTGTTAGTGGACTGGTGTGGGTAACTCCTGGGTGTTAGTGGACTGGTGTGGGTCACATCCTGGGTGTTAGTGGACTGGTGTGGGTCACATCCTGGGTGTTAGTAGACTGGTGTGAGTCACATCCTGGGTGTTAGTGGACTGGTGTGGGTCGCATCCTGGGACAAAACTGACCTAATTTGCGGGAAATGCTCAGCATAACAAGGGACTTTCTATATAGTAGTATGTCACTGATGTCAGCTATGATCTGTATACCTTGTACTTGTACTTGTATACCTTGTAGATGTACTTGTATACCTTGTACATGTACTTGTATACCTTGTACATGCACTTGTATACCTTGTACATGTACTTGTATACCTTGTACATGTACTTGTATACCTTGTACATGTACTTGTATACCTTGTACATGCACTTGTATACCTTGTACATGTACTTGTATACCTTGTACATGTACTTGTATACCATGTACATGTACTTGTATACCTTGTACATGTACTTGTATACCTTGTACATGTACTTGTATACCTTGTACATGTACTTGTATACCTTGTACATGTGCTTGTATACCTTGTACATGTACTTGTATACCTTGTACATGTACCTGTATACCTTGTACATGCACTTGTATACCTTGTACATGTACTTGTATACCTTGTACATGTACTTGTATACCTTGTACATGTACTTGTATACCTTGTAAATGTACTTGTATACCTTGTACATGTACTTGTATACCTTGTACATGTACTTGTATACCTTGTACATGTACTTGTATACCTTGTACATGTACTTGTATACCTTGTACATGTACTTGTATACCTTGTACATGTACTTGTATTCCTTGTACATGTACTTGTATACCTTGTACATGTATTTGTATTCCTTGTACATGTACTTGTATACCTTGTACATGTACTTGTATACCTTGTACATGTACTTGTATTCCTTGTACATATACTTGTATACCTTGTATATGTACTTGTATACCTTGTACATGTACTTGTATACCTTGTAAATGTACTTGTATACCTTGTACATGTACTTGTATACCTTGTACATGTACTTGTATTCCTTGTACATGTACTTGTATACCTTGTTCATGTACTTGTATACCTTGTACATGTACTAGTATACCTTGTACATGTACTGGTATACCTTGTACATGTACTTGTATACCTTGTACATGTACTTGTATACCTTGTACATCTACTTGAATACCTTGTACATGTACTTGTATACCTTGTACATGTACTTGTATACCTTGTACATGTACTTGTATACCTTGTACATGTACTTGTATACCTTGTACATGTACTTGTTTACCTTGTACATGTACTTGTATACGTTGTACATGTACTTGTATACCTTGTACATGTACTTGTATACCTTGTACATGTACTTGTATTCCTTGTACATGTACTTGTATACCTTGTACATGTACTTGTATACCTTGTAAATGTACTTGTATACCTTGTACATGTACTTGTATACCTTGTACATGTACTTGTATACCTTGTACATGTACTTGTATATCATGTACATGTACTTGTATACCTTGTACATGTACTTGTATACCTTGTACATGTACTTTTATACCTTGTACATGTACTTGTATACCTTGTACATGTACTTGTATACCATGTACATGTACTTGTATACCATGTACATGTACTTGTATACCTTGTACATGTACTTGTATACCTTGTACATGTGCTTGTATACCATGTACATGTACTTGTATACCTTGTACATGTACTTGTATACCTTGTATATGTGCTTGTATACCTTGTACATGTACTTGTATAACTTGTGCATGTACTTGTTTACCTTGTACATGTACTTGTATACCATGTACATGTACTTGTATACCATGTACATGTACTTGTATACCTTGTACATATACTTGTATACCTTGTACATGTGCTTGTATACCTTGTACATGTACTTGTATACCTTGTACATGTACTTGTATACCTTGTACATGTACTTGTATACCTTGTACATGTACTTGTATATCTTGCACATGTACTTGTATACCTTGTACATGTACTTGTATACCTTGTACATGTACTTGTATACCTTGTACATGTACTTGTATACCTTGTACATGTACTTGTATACCTTGTACATGTACTTGTATACCTTGTACATGTACTTGTATACCTTTGTACATGTACTTGTATACCTTGTACATGTACTTGTATACCTTGTACATGTACTTGTATACCTTGTACATGTACTTGTGTACCTTGTACATGTACTTGTATACCTTGTACATGTACTTGTATACCTTGTACATGTACTTGTATACCTTGTACATGTACTTGTATACCTTGTACATGTACTTGTATACCTTGTACATGTACTTGTATACCTTGTACATGTACTTGTATATCTTGTACATGTACTTGTATACCTTGTACATGTACTTGCATACCTTGTACATGTACTTGTATACATTGTACATGTACTTGTATACCTTGTACATGTACTTGTATACCTTGTACATGTACTTGTATACCTTGTACATGTACTTGTATACCTTGTATATGTACTTGTATACCTTGTACATGTACTTGTATACCTTGTACATGTACTTGTATACCTTGTACATGTACTTGTATACCTTGTACATGTACTTGTATACCTTGTACATGTACTTGTATACCTTGTACATGTACTTGTATACCTTGTACATGTACTTGTATACCTTGTACATGTACTTGTATACCTTGTACACGTACTTGTATACCTTGTACATGTACTTGTATACCTTGTACATGTACTTGTATACCTTGTACATGTACTTGTATACCTTGTACACGTACTTGTATACCTTGTACATGTACTTGTATACCTTGTACACGTACTTGTATACCTTGTACATGTACTTGTATACCTTGTACATGTACTTGTATACCTTGTACATGTACTTGTATACCTTGTACATGTACTTGTATACCTTGTACACGTACTTGTATACCTTGTACATGTACTTGTATACCTTGTACACGTACTTGTATACCTTGTACATGTACTGGTAGTAAATAAAGTTATTATTATTATTATTATTATTATTATTATTATTATTATTATTATTATTATTTATTATTATTATTATTATTATTATTATTATCTGCTTGGCAGGAAATGTGGCTTATTATTGAGACCTTTTGTGCCCCATCACTTGTCACCCACACTCACCCATCACTCACACTCACCCATCACTCACACTCACCCATCACTCACACTCACCCATCACTCACACTCACCCATCACTCACACTCACCCATCACTCACACTCACCCATCACTCACACTCGCCCATCACCAACACTCACCCATCACCCACACTCACCCATCACATACTTGTCACCCACATTCACCCATCACTAACACTCACCTATCACTAACATTCACCCATCACCCAGCCATCACCCACACACCATCTTGGATGACCGTCACCACACAGGAACAACACACTGCCCTGAAGGTGTCATTTCGGATGTTCTTTTTTCAGGTCAGTGTGTGTACATTTGTACTAACCCGTGAGTAAGGTACTTGTAACACATACACCACACACACACACACCACACACACACACACACACCACACACACACACACACACACACACACACACATAGTTTGGGAAGCGATGTAGTGGAGGCAGGATCCATACATAGCTTTAAGCAGAGGTATGATAAAGCTCACGGCTCAGGGAGAGTGACCTAGTAGCGATCAGTGAAGAGGCGGGGCCAGGAGCTCGGACTCGACCCCCGCAACCTCAACTAGGTGAGTACAACTAGGTGAGTACACACACACACACACACACACACACACACAGTTGGAAGTTGAAGACACAGATGAATCACAGGGATGTTAGGAAGTATTTCTTCAGCCACAGAGTAGTCAGGAAGTGGAATAGTTTGGGAAGCGATGTAGTGGAGGCAGGATCCATACATAGCTTTAAGCAGAGGTATGATAAAGCTCAAGGTTCAGGGAGAGTGACCTAGTAGCGACCAGTGAAGAGGCGGGGCCAGGACCTAGGAATCGACCCTTTCAGCCTCAACTAGGTGAGTACACACACACACACACACACACACACACACACACACACACACACACACACACACACACACACACACACACACACACACACACACACACACACACACACACACACATCTAGTCTCTACAGCCAGATTAGTCAGATTAAAAATCTTTTTTCCACTTTGTTTATCACGAGGATTCATGTTGATGGTTCATACTCGAGGATCTGACGTATATAATGAAGCAGAGGTAATGGTAGAATTACCAACAAAATATTAGGTAAAAGGACACAGATGCAACTAATGTTGAATTTTATTGTGGCAACGTTTCGCTCTCCAGATTCGACAAAGCTCCTGGAGAGCGAAACGTTGCCACAATAAAATATCCTGATACCAAAGCTTATTCTTCAATATGTCTTGTCAATACTGCCAGCAAAACGTAATTTGGACTTACTTGTTTGATCAATTTAGTAGGATTTTGACTTACACTGTTAAGGTTACTAGAAGATTTCCCACATTTTCCAAACTCCTCTGATGTAACAGTTCATATGCGTCACCAGAGTTGTCTTTCTTGTGTTAGTTACCTGAGGGTGATTTGTCAACTGTGTCGAGAGTCTTCCCTCAATACTTGTACTGTCGTTAGGTGCCTTTCTCCGTCCCCAGGAACTGAGGGCTGGGTTTGATTAGTACCTGAGAAGTGGAAAAAGACTCTAATGTATAAATCATACCACGGGCGGGGTTTGAACCCGCGATCAGAGAGTCTCAAAACGCCAGACCGACGTTAGGCCACTGGACCAGCTAGCTACAATAAGATTCATCCAACTAGGTATGTTTTTACACTAAAGGAAGGTTAGCATAGGCCACCACTGTGACCACAAAGGCAAGCTGGTCCAGTGGCTAACGCGACGGTCTGGTGTTTTGAGACTCTGATGGCGGGTTCAAACCCCACCCGTGTTATGGTTTGTTTGCAATCATGTCATTACGATTTCGTGAGTCACTAATGGAAACGTTGCGTGGGTGGGAATGGGTGGTTTTGACAAGGATTTGCCTTGTACGACCCAGTAGGCCTTCTGCAGTGTTCATTCTTATGTTCTTGTTTACAGCTAAGCTGGAGTGAAAGTTAAGGAGCTGTCGCAGCAGTTGAACTTTTAATGGCATAGTTGACGATATCATTTATGTCCTGCTTAAGTCTGCCAGGTGGATCGTAGCTCTATCGCTGGCGCACTCAGCTCACACGCTGAAGTCCGGGGTTCGAATCTCTTCCGGTACGGCTGGAAAACATTAGGGACGTGTTTCCATAAGACACCTGCTGTCCCTGTCCCTGTTCATTTATCAGTAAAATAGGTACCTGGGTGTTAGTGGACTGGTGTGGGTCGCATCCTGGGTGTTAGTGGACTGGTGTGGGTCGCATCCTGGGTGTTAGTGGACTGGTGTAGGTCACATCCTGGGTGTTAGTGGACTGGTGTGGGTCACATCCTGGGTGTTAGTGGACTGGTGTGGGTCACATCCTGGGTGTTAGTGGATTGGTGTGGGTCGCATCCTGGGTGTTAGTGGACTGGTGTAGGTCACATCCTGGGTGTTAGTGGATTGGTGTGGGTCGCATCCTGGGTGTTAGTGGACTGGTGTAGGTCACATCCTGGGTGTTAGTGGATTGGTGTGGGTCGCATCCTGGGTGTTAGTGGACTGGTGTGGGTCACATCCTGGGTGTTAGTGGACTGGTGTGGGTCACATCCTGGGTGTTAGTGGACTGGTGTGGGTCACATCCTAGGTGTTAGTGGACTGGTGTGGGTCACATCCTGGGTGTTAGTGGACTGGTGTGGGTCGCATCCTGGGACAAAACTGACCTAATTTGCGGGAAATGCTCAGCATAACAAGGGACTTTCTATATAGTAGTATGTCACTGATGTCAGCTATGATCTGTATACCTTGTACATGTACTTGTATATCTTGTACATGTACTTGTATACCTTGTACATGTACTTGTATACCTTGTACATGTACTTGTATACCTTGTACATGTACTTGTATACCTTGTACATGTACCTGCATACCTTGTACATGTACTTGTATACCTTGTACATGTACCTGCATACCTTGTACATGTACTTGTATACCTTGTACATGTACTTGTATACCTTGTACATGTACTTGTATACCTTGTACATGTACCTGTATACCTTGTACATGTACTTGTATACCTTGTACATGTACTTGTATACCTTGTACATGTACTTGTAAACCTTGTACATGTACTTGTATACCTTGTACATGTACTTGTATACCTTGTACATGTACTTGTATACCTTGTACATGTACTTGTATACCTTGTACATGTACTTGTATACCTTGTACATGTACTTGTATATCTTGTACATGTACTTGTATACCTTGTACATGTACTTGTATACCTTGTACATGTACTTGTATACCTTGTACATGTACTTGTATACCTTGTACATGTACCTGCATACCTTGTACATGTACTTGTATACCTTGTACATGTACCTGCATACCTTGTACATGTACTTGTATACCTTGTACATGTACTTGTATACCTTGTACATGTACTTGTATACCTTGTACATGTACCTGTATACCTTGTACATGTACTTGTATACCTTGTACATGTACTTGTATACCTTGTACATGTACTTGTAAACCTTGTACATGTACTTGTATACCTTGTACATGTACTTGTATACCTTGTACATGTACTTGTATACCTTGTACATGTACTTGTATACCTTGTACATGTACTTGTATACCTTGTACATGTACTTGTATACCTTGTACATGTACTTGTATACCATGTACGTGTACTTGTATACCTTGTACATGTACTGGTAGAAATGTAGATAAATGGTTCACAGAACCGACAAGTTGATAAATTAGACACATGTGCAACTCTTGGGTATCTTTATTAAGGAAACGTTTCGCCACACAGCGGCTTCATTAGTCCATACAAAGGAGAATCGTGAAGAACAAGAGAAGAATACCGTAACTACACATTCACTTGGCCTCAGGTCTGGCAACCGCTTGTTGTACCATTCCTGTAGCCTGTACCAACCTTTTTCACTTCGATCATTGGAGTAAACAAGGTCCCAGGAGCTAGAAGCTTCCTAATAAATCTCTTATGTGATTACAAGCGTCATTTTCTCAATAAAACTACATGGGGTAACAGCTGGAGCGATCTCAATTAACGTAACTGTGGGACGTTCTCTAGTCCGACCTTCCGTACTTAAAGAGTGATTTATAACTTCTAAGTCAGTCATTTTGCTGTAAAATATAAATGAAGCGCATTACCTAGATTATAACTGTTTACGCGAATGTTATAATGTGAGAGTAGCAATTTAAGAGGACAGTAAAACGAGAGACTGGGTGAAGTTGAGTCCAAATGTAGTGAAGATGACAGGGAACAAAAGACAAACTGTGATGAATGGTTTGAAAAACCGACAAGTTGAAGATTGAGACACTTATGCAGCATATGGGAATCTTTATTCAGGAAACGTTTCGCCACACAGTGGCTTCATCAGTCCAATACAAAGAGGAAGGCGTAAGGAGAGGAGGAGAATGAGGTAATCAGTCCCTCAACCTGGAGTCGATGTGTTCAGTCCATCAATCTTGTAGAATGTACAGCATAGGGCCGTAGACGTGGCTTATATACTGTAGTGAGGTGAGGTGAAGCAGGCAGAGGCGGGGTCATAGTGGTACCATCCACTAGTCGAAGTAGGTCTTCGTCCAAAGGTTGAACAAGTACATAAGAACATAAGAACATAAGAACGAAGGAACACTGCAGAAGGCCTACTGGCCCATGCGAGGCAGGTCCAAGTCTCCTACCGGCTTAAGCCAATGCACCCAACCTAGTCAGGTCAGGTCACATTGACTTAAGGGAGGAACACGGCAACCGACCTGGTAGCACAAGCTATCAGGTCTAACTCACACCCACCCACATCTACTCATGTATTTATCCAACCTATTTTTAAAGCTACACAACGTTCTGGCCTCTATAACGGTACTTGGGAGTTTGTTCCACTCATCCACAACTCTATTACCAAACCAGTACTTTCCTATATCCTTCCTGAATCTGAATTTTTCCAATTTAAAAAACCATTGCTGCGAGTCCTGTCTAGGCTAGATATTTTCAGCACACTATTTACATCCCCTTTATTTATTCCTGTCTTCCATTTATACACCTCAATCATATCCCCCCTAATTCTACGTCTTTCTAGAGAGTGCAGTTTCAGGGCCCTTAGTCTATCCTCATAGGGAAGGTTTCTGATACATGGGATCAACTTTGTCATCTTCCTTTGTACATTTTCCAGATAATTTATATCCATTCTGTAATACGGTGACCAAAACTGTGCAGCATAATCTAAATGAGGCCTGACCAAGGATGTATAGAGTTGAAGAACAACCTAAGGACTCCTATTATTTATGCTTCTTGATATGAAGCCAAGGATTCTATTAGCTTTATTGCGAACACTTATGCACTGTTGTCTTGGTTTCAGATTACTGCTAACCAGAACTCCTAAATCTTTTTCACAATCCGTAATATTAAGATCTACATTATTTAGTTTATACGTGGCATGGTTATTGTCCTGTCCAACATTTAGAACTTTGCATTTGTCTATATTAAACTGCATCTGCCACTTCTCCGACCACTGCATCAGTCTATTCAAATCTTCCTGGAGTGCTCGAATGTCCTCGTCAGAATGAATTCGACGGCCTATTTTGGTGTCATCGGCAAACTTGCCGATGTCGCTCTTTATGCCCTCATCTATGTCGTTTATGTAGATTGTGAACAGCAGGGGGCCCAACACTGACCCCTGTGGAACACGCTCGTGACACTTCCCCACTCTGATTTCTCCCCATTTATGCAAACTCTCTGCTGCCTATTTTCAACCATGCCTCTATCCAGGAAAAAAATTTCTCCTCCTATTCCATGTGCTTTAATTTTCCTCAATAGTCTCTGATGTGGGACCCTGTCAAAAGCCTTACTGAAGTCCATATACACAATATCATATTCATTACCATGATCTACCTCCTCAAATACCTTAGTGAAAAAAGTTAATAAATTCGTAAGGCAGGAACACCCCTTTGTAAAAACCATGCTGAGATTCGTTGATTAATTTATGCTTTTCAAGGTGGCTACGAACTGCCTCGGCAATTATTGATTCCATAAATTTTCCCACTCTGGAGGTTAGGCTTATTGGTCTATAGTTCGAAGCTAAGGACCTGTCCACCTGTTTTGAAAATAGGTATCACATTTGCCATTTTCCACTTATCTGGCACCATGCCAGTTTGTAGTGATATGTTGAAAAGATTAGCCAAAGGTGTGCTAAGCTCCTCTTTACATTCCTTTAGAACCCTTGCATACAGTTCATCAGGGCCTGGGGATTTGTTAGGTTTTAATTTATCTATTTGCCTAAGGACCATGTCACTTGTGACCCTAATAGTGCACAGTTTATTATCGTCCTGTTCTACATAATTTATCATTACTGGAATATCGCTGTATCCTCCTGTGTAAAAAGTGAGAGGAAGTATGTGTTAAAAATTCTACACATTTCCTTATCACTGTCAGTGAGCTGACCCGAGGAACTTTTGAGTGGGCCTATCTTGTCCCTGATCTTACTTCTGTATACCTGAAAGAATCCTTTTGGGTTAGTCTTCGATTCTCTTGCAACTTTAACCTCATAATCTCTTTTTGCTTTTCTAATTCCCTTTTTTATTTCTCTCTTTAACTGAATATATCGATTTCTCAATTGCCCCTCTCCTCTTTTGATTTGCCTATATATGCCTCTCTTTTGACCAATCAGATATTTTAATCTATTGTTCATCCATTTAGGATCATTTTTGTTTGATTGATTTCCCTATTTGGAACAAAAATTTGACTGAGCAGCTAAAACACCCTGGAAGCATAAAAACCCAAACCATCCCCACCACCTGCCCCCTTACAGGTCATTCCAGTTCAGCCCCCCTAAGAAATTTTCCAGCCCCTATGAAATCAGCCGCGAAAGCAGGGACAGACTTGATTCCCATTTTTAGGGGAATTCCATGATATTTAAAACTGATGATTTGTGATCATTTCCCCCCCAAGCTCATCATTAACCTCAAGATATTAATTATGTTTTCCCCTACTGGCAAAACCAAGTCAAAGGGGGTTATTCCCCTATTGCTCTGTCACAAACTGTTTTAAAAAAAAAATCCCGGATCGTATCAAGAAATCACCTGACTTAAATTTCCCCGTCAAATTGCTCCATAATTTCTATAGTTTAAAAACCCCTTAGCACAACATTTTTGTATGTGATGCCTTACGAATTTCGTCCCATAGAATTTACTGCACTCCCCATAAGATTTGGGCCCTGTAAATCCAACCCAAAAATTTTTTTTCTCGGGGCCCCCGAGAAGCTTTTAACCAAAAATTTATGGGTGACGTTCAAATTTTAAAATCTTTCTAACACAACAATTTAAATTGTCTCGACCTACACGCTCTCCACCCCTTTCCCGTTGACCCGTCCTGTGGAATAATTTATAGCCTTTTATTTGACATTTAAGGGGTCTCTTTCTTTTAGATTGAGCCAGGTCTTGTTATGCAAAAATATTTTGTTTCCTGCACTTGCAATTAATCTTAGCCATCTATCTATTTCTTCACCCTGCTATTTTTAGTAAACCTTAAGGGACTGTCCCTTGCGCCCCCTGCTGTCCCCCCTTTTTTTGGACCTGATCTATTGCTTTGTTTAAACTTCATGCTGAATGCCTTTTTTAAAATTTACGTTTCCCAACCCAAATGTTGCAACCTTCTTGTTTCCCCACACACCCATACTCTATCTTCCATCATTTTAAAATCAAGGCATTTCACCCTGGGGTTCTAATCGAGTCTGCAATGCTACCCCCCCCCCCCCCGGAAAATCTCCCCCTCCCCTTTAATACATATCTTGTTTGCCCTAAAGGGTTGTAGCGATTTCCTACCTTCAGATTTTCACTTTTAACTTTCCTTACTCTGATGCGCCTCCCATTTACTGTGAACAACTCGCCACTTGTAGCAGGTGCTGGGCTGCACCTCATGCTGGTAGCCGTTGCTACCTCCCCAACTACAGCCTCCTCACAGCGAGAGACAGACTGCACCTCACTTGAAGCCTCATTCCCCACAACACCAGCCACCTCACACTCTCTTCCAGACCCATTGAGGTGGACCTTAAGCCTCCTAATCTCCTCCTGGAGAAGCAAGACCTCCTCCTTCAACTCTCCAACCTCAATTTTTAAAACACTGCAGAAGCAAGCCATGCTTTGTAACCGTCCACACTAATCCCCAAAGCAGCTCAGGGTCTGTGACCTCACGTGACGACTGACCACTGACGACTGATGTGTTGAAGAATTCTTTGTAACAAGATCCCATGATGCTGCAGTGTCTGACAGTTGTGATGAATGGTTTGAAAAACCGACAAGTTGAAGATTGAGACACTTATGCAGCATATAGGAATCTTTATTCAGGAAACGTTTCGCCACACAGTGGCTTCATCAGTCCAATACAAAGAGGAAGGCGTAAGGAGAGGAGGAGAATGAGGTAATCAGTCCCTCAACCTGGAGTCGATGTGTTCAGTCCATCAATCTTGTAGAATGTACAGCATAGGGCCGTAGACGTGGCTTATATACTGTAGTGAGGTGACGTGAAGCAGGTGGAGGCGGGGTCTTTAGTGGTACCACCCCACTATCGAATTTAGGCCCTTCGTCCAAAGGTTGAACAAGTGTTGAAGAATTCTTTGTAACAAGATCCCATGATGCTGCAGTGTCTGACAGTTGTGATGAATGGTTTGAAAAACCGACAAGTTGAAGATTGAGACACTTATGCAGCATATAGGAATCTTTATTCAGGAAACGTTTCGCCACACAGTGGCTTCATCAGTCCAATACAAAGAGGAAGGCGTAAGGAGAGGAGGAGAATGAGGTAATCAGTCCCTCAACCTGGAGTCGATGTGTTCAGTCCATCACAACTGTCAGACACTGCAGCATCATGGGATCTTGTTACAAAGAATTCTTCAACATCAAAATGGTATACAATACCGACAGGTTGTTAGGTAAGACACATATGCAACAGTTAGGCAACTTTATTCCGATACGTTTCGCCTACACAGTAGGCTTCTTCAGTCGAATACAGAAAGTAGGCAGGAACAGTAGAGATGTGAAGACGATGTAATCAGTCCATCACCCTTGAAGTCGTAGAATTTGAGGTTGTCAGTCCCTCAGCCTGGAGAAGTTCAGTTCCATAGTCAGGAACTATCTGAAGATCAAGCGACAGTGCGGAGACTTAAATACTGTCGGAAGGAGAGGAGTAGTAGTAGTAGTAGTAGTAGTAGTAGTAGTAGTAGTAGTAGTAGTAGTAGTAGTAGTAGTAGTAGTAGTAGTGAGAATGTAACCACTGAGAGGTCATGTCCCTCTCAGATCCAACACTTCTCACTTGAAAAGCTTGTCCAAGGTGTTTTCTGTACCAAGATGCCATGTGTTGCAGTGTCTTACAAGATGAACATCAAAATGTCAGACACTGCAACACTGATGAAGCCACTGTGTGGCGAAACGTTTCCTCAATAAAGTTACCCAAGAGTTGCACATGTGTCTAGTTTAACAACAGAGTACCTCACAGGAGACTCTTGAAAAAAGTGGCAGCTCATGGTATAGGAGGTAAAGTTCTAGCATGGATTGAGGCATGGCTTACCAATAGAAAGCAGAGAGTTACCATTAATGGAGTGAAATCTGAATGGGGATTAGTCACTAGTGGTGTTCCACAAGGATCAGTTTTAGGCCCTCTCTTGTTCATAATTTACATTAATGACCTTGATGAAGGGATTACGAGTGACATGAGTAAATTTGCTGATGATACAAAGATAGGCCGTATAATTCACTCTGAGGAGGATAGCAATGAACTCCAGGACGATTTGGACAAATTAATGTCCTGGTCTGAAAATGTCAGATGAAGTTCAATGTGGATAAGTGTAAGGTACTTGCCCTTGGTAATGAAAATAACCCTCGAGCATAATCTAGGTGAAGTAGAGCTTGATCATACAGAATGTGAAATGGACTTGGGAGTCATGGTGAGCAGAAATCTAAAGCCAAGACAGCAGTGCCTTAGTGTGCGCAACAAGGCCAACAGATTACTTGGATTTATCTCAAGAAGTATAAGTAACAGAAGTCCAAAAGTTATTTTACAGCTCTATACATCACTAGTGAGGCCTCATTTAGATTATGCTGCTCAGTTTTGGTCCCCTTACTACAGGATGGACATAGACTCATTAGAGAACATACAGAGAAGAATGACTAAAATGATTTACTGTGTAAGGAACCTCCCGTATGAAGATAGACTTAAAGCCTTAAATCTCCACTCTCTGGAGAGGCGTAGAATGAGGGGAGATATCATTGAAGTGTATAAGTGGATGACGGGCATAAACAAGGGAGACATTAATAAAGTACTGAGGGTGTCGAACCAGGTAAGAACCAGAAATAATGGATTTAAGTTGGATAAATTTAGATTTAGAAAGGACATAGGTAAGTACTGGTTTTCTAACAGAGTTGTAGATGTAAAGTAAAAGGACACAAGTGCAACTAATGTGACATTTATTGTGGCAACGTTTCGCTCTCCAGGAGCTTTATCAAGCCATTACTACCTGGGGTGGAAGATAGATATGTGTGCGACTTGAAAAAGCCCACTGTGTGGGCGAAACGTAGTCAGTAAAGGATCACATTATACTGCATATGTGTTTATATTTCCATTGTGTCGGTATTTTATACCATTTATTTCCATGTTCTTACGTTCTTATGTCTCACCTACATATTTCTTGGGGCAGAATCCACAGGGGATAGTGTAGACGCCTGCTGTAGAAGTTAGAAGTGTGGGGCTGCGTTTCGTAGTGAGGTCTTTGATAGATGATGTGTTTATGGTGGAAACGTTGATGTTACTCATAGCAAGTGCCCGGCGAGTATTCGTGGCAACATCACCACATGGGAGTACTATGAACTGCTTAGGGGGCTGTTCCATGGGCGGTTTGTTGAGGATAGCTTGTGCCTTGAGTCTGCAATCTCGGATGAAGAAAGATGAGAACTGAAGACATGTAAAGGCTTGTGTTATGTAAGTACATTCTTCTTCTAGAAAACAAGGGCTGGAGATGCGAAGAGCTCTCAAGAAGAAGCCAATGAGGACTCCTCTCTTAGTGCGGGTGTCTTGGTGTGAATAAAAATGTATAAGATCGTCCTTGTTGGTAGGTTTTCTATACACTTTGAAGAGAAGTTTGTCACTGTCGGGAGATCTGCACAGTAGAACGTCGAGGAAAGGAAGTTTGCCATCGTTTTCGAGTTCAAGTGTAAACTTTATTGATGGTTCAACTGCATTGATCTTGTTGAGAAGGGCCTGGATATTGAGACGTCTTGGATAGAAAACCAGTACATCATCAACGTATCTTAGCCAGGTAACGGTGTTGGGAATGAGGGTGCTGAATTTCTCTGTCTCCAGGTTTTCCATGAAGAGGTTGGCAAGCACAGCACTGAGCGGGCTGCCCATTGCCATCGCAATCTTCTCAACGATGCCAACACATACCAGCCTGTATCAGAATCAGTGCTACTTCAAAGTACCCAGACTTTTCTTCAAAAGGCTCGTAGCATCTTACGAAAATCAGAACAAGGCAAAAAACTACTTAAACTTTTACCAGGTCAACCGAAACCAGCTCGTCTGTATGGCCTTCCTAAGACACACAAACCTGGCATCCCACTACGGCCTATCACTTCGGGCATAGGGAGTGCACCACAGAGACTAGCCGGCCACCTTGCCAAGTACCTTTCAGCGCTTCTGGGCACCATCAGTCAAGCCCACCTCAAACACTCAGGTGACCTTCTCTCCCGAATTTCCAACCTGAATGTAAAAACAAAAGCATGGCTTCCTTCGATGTCACAGCCCTCTTTACCAACGTTCCTACTGACGCTGCAATCAACATTCTGAGACAGAGGCTCACTGAAAACCACGACCTCCCTTTACCTCTTCTAGATTTCATCAATCTAGTGGAACTTTGTGTTAATTTCAACTTCTTCAAGTATCAGGACAACTGTTACAAACAATGCTTTGGGATGGCAATGGGCAGCCCGCTCAGTGCTGTGCTTGCCAACCTCTTCATGGAAACCTGGAGACAGAGAAATTCAGCACCCTCATTCCCAACACCGTTACCTGGCTAAGATACGTTGATGATGTACTGGTTTTCTATCCGAGACGTCTCAATATCCAGGCCCTTCTCAACAAGATCAATGCAGTTGAACCATCAATAAAGTTTACACTTGAACTCGAAAATGATGGCAAACTTCCTTTCCTCGACGTTCTACTGTGCAGATCTCCCGACAGTGACAAACTTCTCTTCAAAGTGTATAGAAAACCTACCAACAAGGACGATCTTATACACTTTTATTCACACCAAGACACCCGCACTAAGAGAGGAGTCCTCATTGGCTTCTTCTTGAGAGCTCTTCGCATCTCCAGCCCTTGTTTACTAGAAGAAGAATGTACTTACATAACACAAGCCTTTACACGTCTTCAGTTCCAATCTTTCTTCATCCGAGATTGCAGACTCAAGGCACAAGCTATCCTCAACAAACCGCCCATGGAACAGCCCCCTAAGCAGTTCATAGTACTCCCATGTGGTGGTGATGCCACGAATACTCGCCGGACACTTGCTATGAGTAACATCAACGTTTCCACCATAAACACATCATCTATCAAAGACCTCACTACGAAACGCAGCCCCACACCTCTAACTTCTACAGTAGGCGTCTACAGTATCCCCTGTGGGTTCTGTCCCAAGAAACATGTAGGCGAGACAGGCAGAGATCTTGCAGTCCGCCTGAATGAGCATCGAAATGCCTCTAACAGAGACGATGTAAGGTACGCCTGTGTCCTCCACAGATACTCCACGGGGCATTTGATGAACTGGAACGAGGCACAACTCGTTCTCACCGAACCAGACCTCAGACGCAGACGGTGCCTAGAAGCCTCACTAATCGCCGTCACCGACACTATAGAACGTAACACTGGAAACTACAAAATTTAAAAAAACATTGGCATTCCTGATACTTAAGCACCACCAACCCAACAACACAGGAGTCGGAATGAACATTTAAATGGTATAAAATACCGACAGATTGTTAGGTAAGACACATATGCAACAGTTAGTTATCTTTATTTCGAAACGTTTCGCCTACACAGTAGGCGAAATAAAGATAACTAACTGTTGCATATGTGTCTTACCTAACAATCTGTCGGTATTTTATACCATTTAAATGTTCATTCTGTCAGACACTGCAACACAAGGGTATCTTGGTACAGACCATCAACTTCGACAACCTCTACTAGTGAGAACGGCTGAGTTTGAGAGGGACCTGCCCTCCCAAAGCAACCTACGTCTCACCTCCTGGCACTATATAAAGCTCCATCCTGTCACTTCAACTTCATATTGTTTCAGACAACGGAACAATGCTCTTCTCCAGACTGAGGGACTGACCACCTCAAAACTTTAAGGGTGATGGACTGATTACATCGTCTTCAAGTATCTTCTGCTTCTATCAACTTTTCTGTACTCGACTGAAGAAGCCTACTGTGTAGGCGAAACGTTTCGAAATAAAGATAACTAACTGTTGCATATGTGTCTTACCTAACAACACAGGAGTCACATGATTTCATCGCCTACCCGTCCTCATCCCAACTTGACATTCCTCAGGTCATGTGCGTCACACCTCACTCTCCGCCTATAAATATCTAATGTCTTTCTACGTCTATATTTTAGAAGTGATCAAGGTCCCAGGACCGAAACGTTTTCTAATAAATATGTCGTAGTGTTTGCTTACGTGTCTTTCTAAACCAACTTGTTGGTATTTATTACCAAGGTTTATACCACCCAGGTATGGTACAAGAAATAAAGATGCCCAGGTATGGTACAACAAATAATGACACCCAGGTATGGTACAACAAATAAAGATACCCAGGTATGGTACAACAAATAAAGATACCCAGGTATGGTACAAGAAATAAAGATACCCAGGTATGGTACAACAAATAAAGATACCCAGGTATGGTACAACAAATAAAGATACCCAGGTATGGTACAAGAAATAAAGATACCCAGGTATGGTACAACAAATAAAGATACCCAGGTATGGTACAACAAATAAAGATACCCAGGTATGGTACAACAAATAATGATACCAGGTATGGTACAACAAATAAAGATACCCAGGTATGGTACAACAAATAAAGATACCCAGGTATGGTACAACAAATAAAGATACCCAGGTATGGTACAACAAATAAAGATACCCAGGTATGGTACAACAAATAAAGATACCCAGGTATGGTACAACAAATAATGATTCCCAGGTATGGTACAACAAATAAGATACCAGGTATGGTACAACAAATAAAGATACCCAGGTATGGTACAACAAATAAAGATACCCAGGTATGGTACAACAAATAATGATACCCAGGTATGGTACAACAAATAAAGATACCCAGGTATGGTACAACAAATAAAGATACCCAGGTATGGTACAACAAATAATGACACCCCGGTATGGTACAACAAATAAAGATACCCAGGTATGGTTTCAACAAATAAAGATACCCAGGTATGGTACAACAAATAAAGATACCTAGGTATGGTACAACAAATAAAGATACCCAGGTATGGTACAACAAATAAAGATACCCAGGTATGGTACAACAAATAAAGATACCCAGGTATGGTACAACAAATAATGACACCCCGGTATGGTACAACAAATAAAGATACCCAGGTATGGTACAACAAATAATGATACCCAGGTATGGTACAACAAATAATGATACCCAGGTATGGTACAACAAATAAAGATACCCAGGTATGGTACAACAAATAATGATACCCAGGTATGGTACAACAAATAAAGATACCCAGGTATGGTACAACAAATAAAGATACCCAGGTATGGTACAACAAATAAAGATACCCAGGTATGGTACAACAAATAAAGTTACCCAGGTATGGTACAACAAATAAAGATACCCAGGTATGGTACAACAAATGTGAAACCCTCTCTTCTCACAAGCCTTCTTGTCTCAACTTCTCACTCACCATGGGTTCGAACACCAACCGTTCCGTGGTTTAGATTAGAGTCTCATCCTGAGGGGGTTCAAACCTGCTAGAGTTAAACCCCTCAGCGAGGTCGTTCACGTAAAACTCTACATTAAAAATAGACTTAATCGTCGTTTTTTCTTTAAAAAACACACTTGCTTTGTTGCGTATTAACCTCGGCCATGATGGCGTTTAATGATGATATAATGATTCCAGTCTCGTACGAGACGTCTAACTTCTCTTCTAACTTCCCTGTTTAACTGTCAATAATGTTACTGATTCCCTATGTGATATAGTTGTGTAGTTAATAAAGGGGATGTTAACAAGGTCTTGAGGATATCTCTCCAAGAGAGAACCCGCAGTAATGGATTTAAATTAGATAAGTTTAGATTTAGAAAGGACATAGGAAAGTATTGGTTTGGAAATAGGGTAGTTGATGAGTGGAACAGTCTACCTAGTTGGGTTATTGAGGCTGGGACTTTGGGCAGTTTCAAATTTAGGTTGGATAAGTACATGAGTGGGAGGGGTTGGATTTGAGAGGGACTTGCACATCGGAGCTTGTTTCTTGGGTGGCATTGAAAATTGGGTTGGTCAAATGTTTGTTAGTGGGATGAATTGTAAAGGACCTGCCTAGTATGGGCCAACAGGCCTGCTGCAGTGTTCCTCCTTTCTTATGTTCTTATGTTCTTTTTTACAGCATGTTAGTTGGAGAAGCAGCTGGCTTAACTGCAATGACTGACTGGAATACCTGTAAGGATGCACACAGCAGGAAGGAGCAGGTTGATGATAGAAGGCAGGCTGGATGACTTAAGGCTAGGCACTCCCCCCCCCCACAGACTGGCTTACTGGCTGGCTTAATTGCAAAACCCGGATCAACTCCTCGTAGGCTAACAAGTAAGCCAGGAAGCTTGAGAGGCGGCTGCAACTGGCTTTGCAGGCTAGCGACGCCTGGTGGAGGTGGGATGTTTGTAGAGACGGCGGGTTGGGGTAACGATGCACTTTGACCCTGCTTGATCTTCTGATATCTGTGTAAATACCCGTAAATCCGTGCCCACAACGCTGCCACCAACTGTCGAATGGGGTTCAATAACTGATTAGGGAATAATCACACACGATGGGTGGCTTGGTAACGGTAAAATAAGGGGGACGCCAAGCATGACCTGCCCCTTCTCTTACGACTCAACTTGAACTGCCTGCCGAGTGCCTGGAAGGCGAGTGGCATTCAAATCATACTAGGTCAGCAGTAACGTTCAGTGATACAGTTAGTGATTCACGCAGGGAGGTGAATCAGTAACGGTCACTATGAGTACAGCAGTACGCAGTACTAACATGCTGTGCATAACTACACAAGTATATCATGGGTTGTAAGTGTTTACACACACACACACACACACACACACACACACACACACACACCACACACACACACACACACACACACACACACGGTACGTGGTACGTGGCGAGGTGTCAGAGTGGGCATCTGTAACAAGTGGGGTCCCACAGGGGTCAGTCCTAGGACCAGTGCTGTTTCTCGTATTTGTGAACGACATGACGGAAGGAATAGACTCCTAAGTGTCCCTGTTTGCAGATGACGTGAGTTGATGAGAAGAATTCATTCGGTTGAAGACCAGGCAGAACTACAAAGGGATCTGGACAGGCTGCAGACCTGGTCCAGCAATTGGCTTCTGGAGTTCAACCCCACCAAGTGCAAAGTCATGAAGATTGGGGGAAGGGCAAAGAAGACCACAGACGGAGTACAATCTAGAGGGCCAGAGACTACAAACCTCACTCAAGGAAAAAGATCTTGGGGTGAGTATAACACCAGGCACATCTCCTGAAGCACACATCAACCAAATAACTGCTGCAGCATATGGGCGCCTAGCAAACCTCAGAACAGCATTCCAACATCTTAATAAGGAATCGTTCACGACCCTGTACACCGTGTATGTTAGGCCCATATTGGAGTATGCGGCACCAGTTTGGAATCCACACCTAGCCAAGCACGTAAAGAAACTAGAGAAAGTGTAAAAGTTTGCAACAAGACTAGTCCCAGAGATAAGGGGGTATGTCCTACAAGGAGAGGCTAAGGGAAATCAACCTGACGACACTGGAGGACAGGAGAGATAGGGGAGACATGATAACGACATACAAAATACTGAGAGGAATTGACAAGGTGGACAAAGACAGGATGTTCCAGAGATGGGACACAGTAACAAAGTGACACAGTTGGAAGTTGAAGACACAGATGAATCACAGGGATGTTAGGAAGTATTTCTTCAGCCACAGAGTAGTCAGGAAGTGGAATAGTTTGGGAAGCGATGTAGTGGAGGCAGGATCCATACATAGCTTTAAGCAGAGGTATGAAAAGCTCACGGTTCAGGAGAGTGACCTAGTAGCGATCAGTGAAGAGGCGGGGCCGGAGCTTGGACTCGACCCCTGCAACCTCAACTAGTGAGTACAACTAGGTGAGTACACACACACACACACACCTACACACATACACACACACACACACACACACACACTCACACACACACACACACATACACACACACCACACACACACACACACACCCCACCACACACACACACCCACACACACACACACACACATACAACACACACATACACACACACACATACACAAAACACAAAACACATACACACACACAACATAAACACACACACACACATACACACACACACCACACACACACACACACACACACACACACACTCCACACCACACACACACGTACACACACACAACACCTACACACACACACACACAAAACACACACACACACACACA
>NC_069493.1:1778171-1824354 GCF_026875155.1 Cherax quadricarinatus
GGGTGGTCCACCAAGGCAGGGTGGTCCACCAAGGCAGGGTGGCCCACCAAGGCAGGGTGGCCCACCAAGGCAGGGTGGCCCACCAAGGCAGGGTGGCCCACCCAGGCAGGGTGGTCCACCAAGGCAGGGTGGTCCACCAAGGCAGGGTGGTCCACCAAGGCAGGGTGGCCCACCAAGGCAGGGTGGTCCACCAAGGCAGGGTGGCCCACCAAGGCAGGGTGGTCCACCAAGGCAGGGTGACCCGAAAAAGAAAAACTTTCACCATCATTCACTCCATCACTGTCTTGCCAGAAGGGTGCTTTACACTACATTTTTTAAACTGCAACATTAACACCCCTCCTTCAGAGTGCAGGCACTGTACTTCCCATCTCCAGGACTCAAGTCCGGCCTGCCGGTTTCCCTGAACCCCTTCATAAATGTTACTTTGCTCACACTCCAACAGCACGTCAAGTATTAAAAACCATTTGTCTCCATTCACTCCTATCAAACACGCTCACGCATGCTTGCTGGAAGCCCAAGCCCCTCGCACACAAAACCTCCTTTACCCCCTCCCTCCAACCTTTCGTAGGCCAACCCCTTCCCTGCCTTCCTTCTACTACAGATTTATACACTCTCGAAGTCATTCTACTTCGTTCCATCCTCTTTACATGTCTGAACCACTTCAACAACCCTTCCTCAGCCCTCTGGACAACAGCTTTGGTAATCCCACACCTCCTACGGATTCTCTGCATTATATTCACACCACACATTGCCCTCCGACACCTCCACTGCCTCCAGCCTCCTCCACTACCTCCAGCCTTCTCCTTGTTGTAACATTCATCACCCATGCTTCACACCCATGTAAGATTGTTGGTATAACTATACTCTCATACATTCCTGTCTTTGCTTCCAAGGACAAAGTTCTTTGTCTCCACAGACTCCTAAGTGCACCACTCACCCTTTTCCCCTCATCAATCCTTTGATTCACCTCATCTTTCATAGACCCATCCCCTGACACGTCCACCCCTAAATATCTGAATACATTCACCTCCTCCATACTCTCTCCCTCCAATCTGATATCCAATCTTTCTTTACCTAATCTTTTTGTTATCCTTATCACCTTACTCTTCCCTTCATTCACTTTTAATTTTCTTCTTTTACATACCCTACCAAACTCATCCACCAACCTCTGCAACTTCTCTTCAGAATCTCCCAAAACCAACTGTAAACATGCGATGTTGACAATACAAAACAAGCCACATAAGGAGAATCTTTAGCTCTAGATCTTTCGCACTTTCGTGCGTTATCAGGAGCTATGCAATATTGCAAGACAGCAACAGATAGTAGGGTTAATTCTCTGAGGCAAGACTGAAGGTATCACTGGTGGTCCATGACACGGTGTCATGGACTGCCGTTTCAGTCTATCAGTCGCATCAGTTTCAGTGTATCAGTCGCCCTCTTCAGCACTGTGAAGTTATACCAATCGTTTTTCAGTTCACGTGAAGCTGACGGGTAGCTCCAGTTCCTTGGAGCTACCCGTCATTGTGTTGTCTCTTCAGGCTGGACAATATGTCGTCGGGGTCGAATCCTGGCCTGCCTCAGTTTGGTAAATGATATATATATATATATATATATATATATATATATATATTATATATATATATATATATATATATATATATATATATAATATATATATATATATATATATATATGTAATGTCGTGCCGAATAGGCAGAACTTGCGATCTTGGCTTAAATAGCAACGTTCATCTTGCCATATAGGACAAGTTAAAATTTGTGTATGCAATAATTTCGCCAAAGTCATTCTGAACCTAACGAAGAAAATATATTTCACTGCGTTTGTTTAGTATTAAATTACTGTAAACAAATCTAAAATATATTTAGTTGGGTTAGGCTAAAATAAATTGCTCTTGCTATAATAAGGTTAGGTAAGTTTTCTAAGATTCTTTTGGAGAAAATTTAAAAATTTTTACATTAACATTAATGAAAAAAAAATATCTTTAAACGTATAAAAGGAAATTTCAGAAAGGACTTAATTTTAAATGAGTTCTTGCTAATTGACCAGTTTTACATATTCGGCACGACATATATATATATATATATATATATATATATATATATATATATATATATATATATATATATATAACATATATACATATATATATATATATATATATATATATATATATATATATATATATATATATATATATAACACACAGTTGCACAATATATATACTCGAGACTAAAATCTCTCAGTATAGGTCCTGAGAGGTATACACACTTGTGTATATTCTCTGAGACACTAAACTCGTTGTTTATAATCGAGTGTCACAGTAACTGTTCCAGTTCACATGAGCAGCAGAGAAGTGGGTGGAGATGCGGTGACTAACTCAATAACGAAACCACTACCTTGGTAACGTATTTCATTACTACTTAATACCGTTACCCTTGAACTCTAGATTTTATATAATTTGCTAACGAGCGAAATTATAAATATCATCTCAGATTGGAGCAAGACACGACCTTGCACCCTCTGCATCACAGTACACAGTTCCGAATGGTTCACTCGTTTACTGCAAACAAGACGGGTGCAATTAAGAAGGTACCAAATCGGGGCCTCTTACGAGTGAGACACTGTACCACACAGCCAGACCCTGGGAATGTATGGGGTTTGTTTTCTTATACCTCAGGTCTACTGCTACTGTTAAAAACCAAGTATAAAACCCCAAGAACCACTCTGGAACTACTGCAGGAGCATACACAATACCATGTGGGGGATGTGACAAAATATATGTAGGGAAAACAGTCATATCTCTGGAAAAAAATATTATTAAAACCATTAATTTTGAAAGGGGTGGACTGGTAAGAAAGCAGAAGGTCTAGGTCAGATGACCAAAAGCTCCAGCTGTGGGTCATCATATGACTAAGACCAGCGTCAGGAGACACTTGTTCTGTTTCCTGACAAATCATACCAAACTATCAATCAGATCTCTGGACATTAGAATCAGGGAACCCAAAGAACGCTTGCAGCCGTGATGACTCGTCCAACACAGAGATGATATTGGATATCTCTTGAAGTTCAGTGAGGCTTGATTAGTCTTTAAGGAGGAAGATTTGCGACGGCGAAAGTGCACAGAGGCTGCCCTGAAAACTGTCAGTAACAATAACCACCAAAAAGCCGGAACTTATATTATATCCATATATATATAATATATATATATATATATATATATATATATATATATATATATATATATATATATATATATATGGAAGACGGTAAGGTACATAGGGATTGGCAGAGAGCATGCATAGTTCCTTTGTATAAAGGCAAAGGGGACAAAAGAGAGTGCAAAAATTATAGGGGGATAAGTCTGTTGAGTATACCTGGTAAAGTGTATGGTAGAATTATTATTGAAAGAATTAAGAGTAAGACGGAGAATAGGATAGCAGATGAACAAGGAGGCTTTAGGAAAGGTAGGGGGTGTGTGAACCAGGTGTTTACAGTGAAACATATAAGTGAACAGTATTTAGATAAGGCTAAAGAGGTCCTTGTGGCATTTATGGATTTGGAAAAGGAGTATGACAGGGTGGATAGGGGGGCAATGTGGCAGATGTTGCAGGTGTATGGTGTAGGAGGTAGGTTACTGAAAGCAGTGAAGAGTTTTTACGAGGATAGTGAGGCTCAAGTTAGAGTATGTAGGAAAGAGGGAGATTATTTCCCAGTAAAAGTAGGCCTTAGACAAGGATGTGTGATGTCACCGTGGTTGTTTAATATATTTATAGATGGGGTTGTAAGAGAAGTAAATGCGAGGGTCTTGGCAAGAGGCATGGAGTTAAAAGATAAAGAATCACACACAAAGTGGGAGTTGTCACAGTTGCTCTTTGCTGATGACACTGTGTTCTTGGGAGATTCTGAAGAGAAGTTGCAGAGATTGGTGGATGAATTTGGTAGGGTGTGCAAAAGAAGAAAATTAAAAGTGAATACAGGAAAGAGTAAGGTTATGAGGATAACAAAAAGATTAGGTGATGAAAGATTGGATATCAGATTGGAGGGAGAGAGTATGGAGGAGGTGAATGTATTCAAATATTTGGGAGTGGACGTGTCAGCAGATGGGTCTGTGAAAAATGAGGGGAATCATAGAATTGATGATGGGAAAAGGGTGAGTGGTGCACTTAGGAGTCTGTGGAGACAAAGAACTTTGTCCTTGGAGGCAAAGAGGGGAATGTATGAGAGTATAGTTTTACCAACGCTCTTATATGGATGTGAAGCATGGGTGATGAATGTTGCAGCGAGGAGAAGGCTGGAGGCAGTGGAGATGTCATGTCTGAGGGCAATGTGTGGTGTGAATATAATGCAGAAGAATTCGTAGTTTGGAAGTTAGGAGGAGGTGCGGGATTACCAAAACTGTTGTCCAGAGGGCTGAGGAAGGGTTGTTGAGGTGGTTCGGACATGTAGAGAGAATGGAGCGAAACAGAGTGACTTCAAGAGTGTATCAGTCTGTAGTGGAAGGAAGGCGGGGTAGGGGTCGGCCTAGGAAAGGTTGAAGGGAGGGGGTAAAGGAGGTTTTGTGTGCGAGGGGTTTGGGCTTCCAGCAAGCATGCGTGAGCGCGTTTGATAGGAGTGAATGGAGACAAATGGTTTTTAATACTTGACGTGCTGTTGGAGTGTGAGCAAAGTAACATTTATGAAGGGGTTCAGGGAAACCGGCAGGCCGGACTTGAGTCCTGGAGATGGGAAGTACAGTGCCTGCACTCTGAAGGAGGGGTGTTAATGTTGCAGTTTAAAAACTGTAGTGTAAAGCACCCTTCTGGCAAGACAGTGATGGAGTGAATGATGGTGAAAGTTTTTATTTTTCGGGTCACCCTGCCTTGGTGGACCGCCCTGCCTTGGTGGGCCACCCTGCCTTGGTGGACCACCCTGCCTTGGTGGGCCACCCTGCCTTGGTGGGCCACCCTGCCTTGGTGGACCACCCTGCCTTGGTGGGAATCGGCCAGTGTGATAATAAAATATATATATATGTATATATATTTATATATATATATATATATATATATATATATATATATATATATATATATAATATATATATATATATATATATATATATATATATATATATATACAATAAGGTCAAAGTAAACAGGCGATACCACAATATGCAATTTGTACTGATAAAGTCACTGGAGGGCGAAACGTCTACAATAAAGATACCCAGATGTTTCCCATGTGTCTAATTTTCATCTTGTCAGTATTATACACCATTCATGTACAATGTACTAGACTGATGAAGTCACTGTGGGGCGAAACGTTTCCTCAATAAAGATTCCCGTATGTTGCATAAGTGTCTCAATCTCCAACTTGGCGTTTTCAGAATCATTTATCACATAATTAGTTTACAATTTAGTATCTCCTGTTATTTATATTTTTCTAACCTGTTAAAACTCATATCTTCTTACTTATGTTTTCTCTAGTAACAGTCACTTTCCAATTTGATAAAGGTAATTTGTCTTAAATTTTCCGTTTATTTTTTATATTTATACTATTTCGTGTGTGGGTGATGTGAATGTGTCCACCAGGTAGAAATATTACAGGAAAAATGTGCTTTTGTTACAAGATTTATGTTTCTAGGTTCTCCGTACACTTTCCCTCCTGTAGGTCTATTTACGAAATTTTAACAGATTATCTCTGTTTTGAAAACAGTGCTCGTTACTTTAGTGAAATCTTTTTATTTCGTGATGTTTATTCGTGGGGAGTCGGTAAGCCCATTATAGTTACAGAGCGCCTGGGGAATGAGATGCAGTCAGGCTCGATCAACAGTCCTTTAGAATTTGAGAAAAACATGTCGTCTACCTTTAAGCAAGTGCCTAAGGCACCCAGGAGACAGCTGAAGATATCCATGCATTTTACTATCTCGTAATGTGTAAATAAACGCCTTTGCTAACATCACCGGCGGTATATAAGTGAAAAGTGGACATAAACAGTGTGTGTGAAGGGTTACCCAACTCCGGGTGATGGTGAGTATATAAGCCGCAGTGAAGGTTGGGAAGACATTCACTCCTCCTTCAGCCGTCAAGGATGCGGCTCCTGCAGGTACGCTCCTACATCTGGTTCTTCAGTGTTATTCCCAACTCATTTGTACTACATCAGTGTTATTCCGAACATCCATGGATCTTAGCTACACGACTTTCTCAGTGATATTACCGAAAACCCTTGTGTCTTAAAGCAGCAGATTACCTCAGATCTTGATCAGCAGACCACTGTGGAAACTAATTCTGAATACCCTGGCACGTTAGTTGCAAAACTTGAGTTTGTTTTCCATTAAAATACTCATTTTAGATGTTCTTGAAAGACAGAGCTTGTTCATAAGTCTCAAAGCTAACTTATCTTTTCCTCTGACGATGGAACAACAGCTTGTATAATAATATATACTCTGCCATCCTCTATAATGGGTCAGAAGTATTCACGCACCCATGACCTGTCTTTTCCAGCAAGACCTCACACAGTCATACAGTTGACTTGCCTCTTCTTGAAACAGGTTACGATCACACAAACATGACTTACTTCCTCTTGAAACATGTTATATGGGTTTGGGTTTGAGGAGAACTTGGCAAGTATGGGCCACTAGGCCTGTTGCAGTGTTCCTCATTTCTTATGTTCTTGGAAAAAAGGATCACTACTACACAGGCCACTACTTAACACAGGCCACTACTTAACACAGGCCACTACTTAACACAGGCCACTACTTAACACAGGCCACTACTTAACACAGGCCACTACTTAACACAGGCCACTACTTAACACAGGCCACTACTTAACACAGGCCACTACTTAACACAGGCCACTATCACACACTTGACTTGCCTCTTCTACAAACTTCAGAGGAGGCAACACACTAATGTATAATTATCAGATACTATCAGAAGTCCCGATATCAAATATCAGAACTTCTTACGCTCAGAGAACATGATCATGTACAAAGTTCAAGAATTTCAGAAACCCAAAAGCCATATATCATTTTGATTTTAATGAAATTCTATTGTCTGTTACCAAACATAGAAATCAAATATGTCAACCATATTCCAGGCCACGTAAAACATGGAATATATCCTTGACATATCCTGGATGGTTCTCCACCTAGCTACTTTATAGACTTTCTCCCAAACATGCCAACCACTCGTAGCAATTGCTATTTGGTCCTAAAGCCTATAGACTACTCAAATGATTAATAAGGCCTATAGACTACTCAGAATCAGTAAGGCTGTACGGAACCTGTAAACCACCAGCCAAGTATGCTGTAATACCTTAAATAAGGATTAAAATATACTTTCAGTGTATATACCCTGAGAAGACATAAACACCTCGGTAGAAATTAGACACGTGTACAACATCTGGGTATCTTTACTGTAGACGTTTCGCCATCCAGTGACTTTATCAATACAAATTCCAGGACATAACTGGAAGCACAGGCAAGGTGAGGTCAGGTTTGTCAAGAAACAAGTGTTTCCTGACGCGGGTCTTAGTTATATAATGATACCCAGGTGTTGCATATGTCTAATTTTTATCGTGTCGGTACCTTGTACCATTCATGTACCAGACTTCGGTAAATATATCCTGGGACAAACCAGGCTTGTTCCAGTAACCTAAGCGGTAATCTAAGCTCGTTTTGTGCATGACTAAACCTAAGATAAGAGAGATTTCGTTCGGATTTTTAACCCAGGAGGGTTAGCCACCCAGGATAACCCAAGAAAGTAAGTGCGTCATCGAGGACTGTCTAACTTATTTCCATTGTGATCCTAAATCTTGTCCCCCAGGATGCCACCCACACCAGTCCACTAACACCCAGGTACCTATTTGCTGCTAGGTGAACAGGACAACAGGTGTAAGGAAACGTGTCGAAATGTTTCCACCCCTCCGGGAATCGAACCCGGGCTCTCCGTGTGTGCCTAGCAGTGACATCAATGCGTCCTTTATTCTCTTGTCACTGCAAAAATTTCCCAAGAAAGGTGGATCTTAACAAGAAAGAAAACAGGTGGATCTTAACAAGAAAGAAAACAGGTGGATCTTAACAAGTAAGATAACAGGTGGATCTTAACAAGCAAGATAACAGATGGATCTTAACAAATAAGATAACAGGTGTATCTTAACAAGTAAGAAAACAGGTGGATCTTAACAAGTAAGATAACAAATGGATCTTAACAAATAAGATAACAGGTGTATCTTAACAAGCAAGATAACAGGTGGATCTTAACAAGTAAGATAACAGGTGGATCTTAACAAGCAAGATAACAGGTGGATCTTAACAAGTAAGATAACAGGTGGATCTTAACAAGCAAGATAACAGGTGGATCTTAACAAGTAAGATAACAGGTGGATCTTAACAAGCAAGATAACAGGTGGATCTTAACAAGCAAGATAACAGGTGGATCTTAACAAGTAAGATAACAGGTGGATCTTAACAAGTAAGATGACAGATGGATCTTAACAAGCAAGATAACAGGTGGATCTTAACAAGTAAGATAACAGGTGGATCTTAACAAGTAAGATAACAGGTGGATCTTAACAAGCAAGATAACAGGTGGATCTTAACAAGCAAGATAGCAATGAGAATCTTAAAATGCAAGATAACAGGTGAATCTCGCATAAGAAGGAGCACTGCAGGAGGCCTACTGGCCCATGCTAAGCAGTTCCAAGTCACACCCACCCACATCCAAGCTGAAATTTTTGTACAATTTAAGAAGCCAGGTCAGAGGCCAGGCCACAGGGAGGCCTGGTCGTGGACCGGGCCGCGGGGACGTTGATCCCCGGAATTCCCTCCGGGTAGACTCCAGGTAGACAGGTGCAATGATTTCAAGACGGATAAAACATCATACCAGATGACATGTATCGTCTCACTGTTTCCGGTAACAATTGTCTGTCTCTACGTATTCGTAGATCTACGTTATTACCTTGATTTGTACAGATTTTAGAAGTATAGATTTTGCCGTCAAAGCGGCTAGTTTGTACATCACGTATGTATCATGTGGATGGTAGTGGCTAGTTTATTGTGCACCTCATATCCATCCTGTGGATGGTAGTGGCTAGTTTATTGTGTACCTCATATCCATCCTGTGGATGGTAGTGGCTAGTTTATTGTGTACCTCATATCCATCCTGTGGATGGTAGTGGCTAGTTTATTGTGTACCTCATATTCATCCTGTGGATGGTAGTGGCTAGTTTATTGTGCACCTCATATCCATCCTGTGGTGGTAGTGGCTAGTTTATTGTGTACCTCATATCCATCCTGTGGATGGTAGTGGCTAGTTTATTGTGCACCTCATATCCATCCTGTGGATGGTAGTGGCTAGTTTATTGTGTACCTCATATCCATCCTGTGGATGGTAGTGGCTAGTTTATTGTGTACCTCATATCCATCCTGTGGATGGTAGTGGCTAGTTTATTGTGTACCTCATATCCATCCTGTGGATGGTAGTGGCTACAAGAACATATGAATATACAAAAGGCCTATGAACTAGGCCCTAAATGTATCCACAGGAGTACATCTGGATATCTAACCACAATTTCTGGACATGACCATACAAGAAAATTCAATAAATAACCTGATTATCTTCATATATATACATAAAATCTATAACTTCATTGCCTATGTTGAAGCAAGTGATGTGTAAGAAGGAGGACCCGTCACTCAGAACTTGACAACACACAAACAAGCGTGTGTGTAATGTGTGAGAGCACAAACCGTGATACTGTTTTTGCCGTTATTACCGGTAGGTCGCGTTATATAATACTTTCTCTATCCCCACCCACCGGAGGTAACAGGGCTCTGAAGTACATACTTGCCTTGTTTACAGACAGTGGAAATCGGCAGCAAAGCAAGTAGTTGAGTGACATCTGTTTAGAGTCCGTGAAAGATGGCTGTGATGCGTTCCTGTTTATCACGAAATCGTAATAACACAGTCGTGTTATTACGATTTTTCGTGAGTCATGATGATGGCTTTGAGGGGACTTGAGCTAGAGTTCACCACAGCCACGCTGGTGGGAGAGTCATCTGTAAAAACTTGCTCTTGTGGTCACAGTGGTGGCCCATGCTAACCTCTCTATGGTGTATAAATATACCTAGTTTGATGAATCCTATTGTAACCACCTGGCCCAGTGGCTAACGCACTGGCCTGGAGTTTTACAACACACTCACCATGAGTTCAAACCCACACCCATACCCTAGTTAGCTGTTACCTAAGATGACAAATGAATTCGATTTTCCCCAAATTATTTTGAAAGTTCCGAGAGATACATCAGTAGATATATATTAAATATGTCTTAAAAAATAAAAGAAGAGAAAAGACTGGGGAGCAGAAATGCCTGTCATGTGAGATTGTGTAACCAAGATTTATTTACTAAGAGCAGCCATGATTATTGCAGTCACGGAGGCGACGCCCACCACAAAGTGCTGGAGGGCAAGGTTATTTTCTCCTGTTATAGTTCATACAATGTTGTGCTTTCATAAATAACACTTCTATATTAGATACTGGCTTGTAGAACCTGCCTACCATAGGCCAGTAGGCCTATGGTAGGCAGGCTTATGTTTTTCGCTTGTTTTTCTTCCTTGTTAGTCTATTCCTGGACGTCCACAAATTTTCCGAAATCTCGTATGAAGGTAGCGAATGAATATCATAAGGGTATACAATACCATTGATGAGTAAGACACATGTGTGACAATTAGGCATCTTCAGTCGAATACAAAGGATTCAATGGAAATATAAACACAAATTCAGTATAATGTGATCCTTTATTGACGACGTTTCACCCACACAGTGGGCTTTCTCAAGTCACACACGGATCTACCTGGGGTTGGAAGGTACGAGAGTATTTATAGTCAGAATGTTGAGGTCAGGTGAAGATTGCTGCATCTGATGATCTACCGGGTGGGGTTATAGAGTCTTGGGTAGCTTGGCAGGGGTATTGGACAAGTTGTAGACCTGCAGAAGGTCTACAACTTGTCCAATACCCCTGCCAAGCTACCCAAGACTCTATAACCCCACCCGGTAGATCATCAGATGCAGCATTCTTCATACCATTTTAATATTCAATAACAGCATTCTCCACCTGACCTCAACATTCTGAACCTGACTATAAATACTCCCGTACCTTCCACCCCAGGTAGATCTGTGTGTGACTTGAAAAAGCCCACTGTGTGGGTGAAACGTCGTCAATAAAGGATCACATTATACTGCATTTGTGTTTATATTTCCATTGTGTCGGTATTTTATACCATTTATTACCACAAAGGATTCAGTAGAAGCAGTGGAGATGTAGAGACGATGTAATCAGTCCATCACCCTTGAAACGAAGTTTTAAGGTGGTCAGTCCCTCAGGACTGACCACCTCAAATACTATTTCCACAAGGTTTATGGACTGATTACATCACCTTCATTTCAGTATTACACCTGCTGCCTCTGTATTTAACTGAAGAAGCCTACTGTATAGACGAAACGTTTTAACAATAAACAGTTATCTATTGCTCATGTATCTTAATTATCGCAGTTACTCTTTCTTTGAAGCCATGAGATCAGTGCCAGGATAAAGGATGGGAAGGACTTGAGGGGAGAACAGTGAAGCGAGGAAGGTTGTAGGTAGACAGATAAGATAAGATAGATAAGATAAGATTTCGTTCGGATTTTTAACCCCGGAGGGTTAGCCACCCAGGATAACCCAAGAAAGTCAGTGCGTCATCGAGGACTGTCTAACTTATTTCCATTGTGGTCCTTAATCTTGTCCCCCAGGATGCCACCCACACCAGTCCACTAACACCCAGGTACCTATTTGCTGCTAGGTGAACAGGACAATAGGTGTAAGGAAACGTGTCGGAATTTCCACCCGCCGGGAATCGAACCCGGGCCCTCCGTGTGTGAAACGGGAGCTTTAGCCACCAGGCCACCGGGCCACCCCAGGAAGAGAGAGATAAGGCTAGGTGGCCTGTTCTCCTCCGTTGTATTTTAAGAAAGAAGGAACACTGCAGGAGGCCTGCTGGCCCATGCGTGGCAGGTTCAAGTCACCGATCGGCTTATGCCACTTATCTAACCTAGTCAGGTCCGGCCACATCCACTTAAGGAAGGAGCACGGCATCAGACCCACTAGCACAAGCTAGACAGGTCCAACTCACACCCACTCACGTATTTATCTAACCTATTTTTAAAACTACACAACGTCTTAGTTCCTATGACGGTACTCAGGAATTTGTTCCACTCATCCACAACTCTATTACCAAACCAGTGTTTTCCTATATCCTTCCTGAATCTGAATTTTTCCAACTTAAAACCATTGCTGCGAGTCCTGTCTTGGCTAGATATTTTTAGTATGCTATTTACATCCCCTTTATTCATATTTTCCATTTATACACCTCAATCATATCCCCCCTAATTCTACGTCTTTCTAGAGAGTGAAGATTCAGGGCCCTTAGTCTATCCTCATAGGGAAGGTTTCTGATACATGGGATCAACTTTGTCTTCCTCCTTTGTACATTTTCCAGAGCATTTATATCCATTCTGTAATACGGTGACCAAAACTGTGCAGCATAATCTAAATGAGGCCTAACCAAGGATGTATAGAGTTGAAGAACAACCTGAGGACTCCTATTATTTATGCTTCTTGATATGAAGCCAAGGATTCTATTAGCTTTATTGCGAACACTTATGCACATATTAAGATCTACATTATTTAGTTCATATGTGGCATGGTTATTTTCCTGTCCAACATTTAGAACTTTGCATTTGTCTATATTAAACTGCATCTGCCACTTCTCCGACAACTGCATCAGTCTATTCAAATCTTCCTGGAGTTCTCTAATGTCCTCATTAGAATGAATTGGACGGCCTATTTTGGTGTCATCAGCAAATTTGCTTATGTCGCTGTTTATTCTCCCACCTATGTTGTTTATGTAAATTGTGAACAAAAAGGGGCCCAACACTAACCCCTGTGGAACACCGCTCGTGACGCTTCCCCACTATGATTTCTCCCCATTTATGCAAACTCTCTGCTGCCTATTTGTCAACCATGCCTCTATCCAGGAAAAAATTTCTCCTCCTATTCCGTGTGCCTTAAGTTTCCTCAATAGCCTCTGGTGTGGAACTCTATCGAAAGTCTTACTGAAGTCCATATACACAATATCATATTCATTACCATGATCTACCTCCTCAAACACCTTAGTGAAAAAAGTTAGTAAATTCGTAAGACAGGAACGCCCCTTTGTAGAACCGAGTTGAGAATCATTAATCAATCTGTGCCTGTCAAGATGGCTATGAACTGCCTCGGCAATTATTGATTCCATAAATTTTCCCACTATGGAGGTTAGGCTTATTGGTCTATAGTTCGAAAACAAGGACCTGTCACCTGCTTTGTAAATAGGTATTACATTTGCCATTTTCCACTTATCTGGCACTATGCTAGTTGATAGTGATATGTTGAAAAGATTAGCCAAAGGTTTGCTAAGCTCCTCTTTACATTCCTTTAAAACCCTTGCAAACAGTTCATCAGGACCTGGGGATTTGTTAGGTTTTAATTTCTCTATTTGTCTGAGGACCATTTAACTAGTTACCACAATCGTACATAGTTTATTATCGCCCTGTTCTACATAATTTATTATTTCTGGAATTTCACTAGTATCTTCCTGAATAAAAACTGAGAAGAAGTAAGTGTCGAAAATTTCACACATTTCCTTATCACTGGCAGTGATCTGACCAGAGTTACTCTTAAGTGGGCCAATCTTGTCCCTAATCTTACTTCTGTTTACCTGAAAGAACCCTTTTGGGTTAGTCTTCGAATCCTTTGCGACTTTAACCTCATAATCTCTTTTTGCTTTTCTTACTTTTTTTTTATTTCTCTCTTAAATTGAATATTGATTTCTTAACTGCCCATCCCCTCTTTTGATTCTCCTGTATATGCCTCTCTTATGACAATGAGATCTTTCAATCTATTGTTCATCCATCTGGGATAATTTCCCTTCTCCTAACATAAGTTGTATGGGCAGTCAACACCACCTATCTCACCCATACTCAAGTCATTCCAATTCAGCCCACCCAGGTAATTTCTCAGTCCCATGAAATCGGGCAAGTGGAAGTCAAGGACAGAGACTTGATTGTAGTTATTTGGGTAATTCCATGATATATTGAAACTAAGTGATTTGTGATCACTTTCACCAAACTCATCATTAACCTCAAGATTATTAATTAGTGATTCTTTGTTGGCAAGAACCAAGTCCAGCAGATTGTTTCCTCTAGTTGGTTCTGTCACAAACTATTTTAAAAAGCAATCCTGAACCGCATCAAGAAAGTCACTAGACTCGAGATTTCCTGTCACATTGTTCCAATCAGTTTGTCTAAAGTTAAAATCTTCCATTAACACAACATTTTCATATCTAGATGCCTTATGAATTTCGTCCCATAACAGCTTACTGCACTCCCTATCAAGGTTTGGGGACCTATATGTCACACCCAAAATAAATTTTTCACGACACTCGAGAAACTGTCGCCAAACAGATTTTATGTCTGATGTTTCTAATCTTATATCATGTCTAACACGACAATTTAAATTATCTCGAACATACATTGCCACTTCACTACCTTTCATGTTGCCCCTATCAGTGTGGAATAGTTTATAACCCTGTATGTTGCATTCAGAAGGCATTTCCCTATCTTTCAGGTTGAACCAGGTCTCTGTTATGCCAATAATATCTATATTACCTGCACTTGCGAGTAATCTTAGCTCATCTATCTTATTTCTTAGACTCCTACTATTTGCATAGTAAACCTTAAGGGAGCTAGTCACTCGTTGCCCTTTGTTGGTTGATCAATTGTTTTGCCTTTATTTGCAACTTTATTTTTAATATTATCTTTTAAACATATCCTTGAGGTATCCTGGTAATATCTGCTGTTTTCAACCCTTGTACTGCAGCTTGTTTCCCACACACACCCACATCTCTATAATCTAACAGTTTAAAGTTCTAGACAAGTCAGCAATGACCCTCTCAATCGAGTTAGCTAATGCAACCACTCTGGCCCCAGAGAGATATACCCCATCCCTTGCATATATATCACGTTTGCCATAGAATTTGTCCCAGTTATCAATGAATGGGATTGCAAGTTCGTTGCAGTACCTGTCTAGCCAGCTATCTATTCCAGTTGCCCTAGACATCCATTCAATGCTCAAACCTCTTCTTTTCAAAATGCTACTTATGACTGGGACCCCTCCCTTAGACATGACTACATCTGTGGCTGACCTGTACTTATCCAGCAGCTTCTGTCTCTTGCCCTTCCCAGTGTCATTTCCACCAACACTAAGATATAAAATGGGTTTGTTCCCATTACCTGACATAATATTATCCTACCTGTTGACTATGTCACCAACACCAGCTCCTGGGAAGCACACTGTCTCACCTTTCTATCTCTGTTACAAAAAGAATAATCCATATATCTTATCTGGGAGTCTCCCACCACCAGAATGTTCTTACCTTGATTAGCAGGGGAGCCGGTGGTACCTTTAGCCTCACTAACCACTGAAGTACACTCACCCTAGAGAAGAGAGAATCGATTTTCAACTTTCATATCTTCTCTATTAACCTTTCTTATCTTGATACTTCTTACTGAAGTGTGAGCCACTTGCCATTTAAAGTGGCTGCCACTCTCCAACCCACTGCTGGTAACCTTTTCCTCCTTACCAGCTCCAACCACCTCACACTCACTCGCAAACCCATCTAGGCGAAGTTTCAACCTTCTGTTTTCCTCCTGAAAAATTACAACCTCCTTCAACATATGAACCTGAGATTCTAAAATACTACAGCAATATCGTAAGGGTTCTTTAATGGAGATATCGTAGGTTGAAGGTAGACACACTTGTAGGATGGTAACTATATTGTCAGACTGAGATGAGGGATGGAGCCCAGTGCCTTGCCTGTCTTCGCCTGGATGGTCTGCCGCCGAGTGAGGCCGGGGCAGAGGTATGAACCTCCACATGTGCATCCTGTGACGTCACACAAAGCCACAGGCCTACAAGGGATCTCGTATCTAAAGCACATGGATGATACTAATATGCTATGCTATATAATACTGGGAATACAGGGATCAGCAACTATGCTGACAGCAAACCATGGTGCTCAGTAACACACCACGCTAATTTCCAGACAGCATAGGACAGAATGAACTCTCTTGACCACTGACCTAAGCATACTGACCACTGACCTCAGTGTACTTGCTACTGACCTCAGCGTACTGACCACTGACCTCAGCGTTCTGGTCATTGTGGTCACAGTGGTGGTCCATGCTAACCTCCCTATGGTGTATAGAAATATGCTTAGTTATAAGGATCTTGAGCCAGCTAGCCTGGGAGCGTTAGGGTTCACTTGCAATTTGTTCATAACTCACCCGTTCCTTGATTTATTTAACCAGTGAAAGCTGGACAGAACTTACTGTGATATATAATCTTGTTCTTTATAGATGTTAAGAAACATTGAAATGAACACATTTCGATCCATTTCTAAAAAAACAGCAATGTTTTAGGTGACAGTGTTGTTTTCCAGGTGACAGTGTTGTGTTGTGTGGTGTTGGCCGTCGTGGGTGTGCCTACACCAACACCTGACGCGGGCCCACAACCAGAGCTCAACAAGGGCTACAGCTATGAAGCACCATTCAAGGGCTTCGGTCTGCCAGGGGAGGAGGTAGACCACAGCCAGCCCACCTACCAGGAACCTGACACAGGTTACCTACCACCTGAAGGTCTTGCTCCAGGTGACCTGCCAGACATAGCTTTTGGCTTACCTGCTCTTGAACCAGCTAATGAACCTCCAGCTATAAACCCAAGCTATACTACGCCAGCTACTTATAAACCAACATATGGTACAACTAAACCTTATACACCACCTAAACCAACATACGGTACACCTAAACCTTATACACCACCTAAACCAACATACGGTACACCTAAACCTTATACACCACCTAAACCAACATACGGTACACCTAAACCTTATACACCACCTAAACCAACATACGGTACACCTAAACCTTATACACCACCTAAACAAACTTACAGTTCACCTACACCATCCTACACACCACCTAAACCTACCTATAGCCCACCAATTACTTCCTATACACCTAAACCAACCTACACACCTCCTAAACCAACCTACAGTCCACCAACAACGGCCTACCCACCCCCTAAACCTACCTATACACCACCTATTACTTCCTATGCACCTAAACCAACCTACAGCACACCTACACCTTCATATGGACCACCTAAACCAACCTATGTAGCACCTGTACCCTCATACACACCACCTAAACCAACTTACACCACACCTAAACCTTCATATGGACCACCTAAACCAACCTACAGCACACCTAAGCCTTCATATGGACCACCTAAACCAAGCTACAGCACCCCTAAACCTTCATATGGACCACCTAAACCAACCTATGCAGCACCTATACCCTCATACACACCTAAACCAACTTACACCACACCTAAACCTTCATATGGACCACCTAAACCAACATACGGAACACCTACACCTACATATGGACCACCTAAACCAACCTATGTAGCACCTATACCGTCCTACACACCACCTAAACCAACTTACACAACACCTAAACCTTCATATGGACCACCTAAACCAACATATGGAACACCTACACCTACATATGGGCCACCTAAGCCAACCTACAGCACACCTAAACCTTCATATGGACCACCTAAACCAACCTACGTAGCACCTATACCGTCCTACACACCACCTAAACCAACTTACACCACACCTGAACCTTCATATGGACCACCTAAACCAACATACGGAACGCCTACACCTACATATGGGCCACATAAACCAACCTACAGCACACCTAAACCTTCATATGGACCACCTAAACCAACCTATGTAGCACCAATACCGTCCTACACACCACCTAAACCAACTTACACCACACCTACACCTTCATATGGACCACCTAAACCAACATACGGAACGCCTACACCTACATATGGGCCACCTAAACCAACCTACAGCACACCTAAACCTTCATATGGACCACCTAAACCAACCTATGTAGCACCTATACCGTCCTACACACCACCTAAACCAACTTACACCACACCTACACCTACATATGGACCACCTAAGCCAACTTACAACACACCTACACCTACATATGCACCACCTAAACCAACTTATGGAACACCTACACCTACTTATGGGCCACCTAAACCCACATATGGAGCACCTACACCTACATATGGACCACCTAAACCGACCTATGGAGCACCTGAACAGAACCTCGGTTCTTTTGCTTCCTCAATTGGTTCTTCTAAATTCACATCAGAATCTTCATCAGCTTATCAATCTTCAAATGAGATAATTAATGTTGGTTTTGGAAGCACAGGAAGCAGTGGTTCAGGGACAGGTCAGGGCTACTCAGGAGGATCAGGTTTTGGAAGCACAGGAAGCAGTGGTTTAGGGTCAGGTCAGGGCTACTCAGGAGGATCAGGTTTTGGAAGCACAGGAAGCAGTGGTTCAGGGTCAGGTCAGGGCTACTCAGGAGGATCAGGTTTTGGAAGCACAGGAAGCAGTGGTTTAGGGTCAGGTCAGGGCTACTCAGTAGGAATCGGGTTTTTTGGAAGCACAGGAAGCAGTGGTTCAGGGTCAGGTCAGGGCTACTCAGGAGGATCAGGTTTTGGAAGCACAGGAAGCAGTGGTTTAGGGTCAGGACAGGGCTACTCAAGAGGATCAGGTTTTGGAAGTACAGGAAGCAGTGGTTTAGGGTCAGGTCAGGGCTACTCAGGAGGATCAAGTTTTGGAAGCACGGGAGCAGGGGTTTAGGGGTCAGGTCAGGGCTACTCAAGAGGTTTCGGGTTTTGAAGCACAGGAAGCAGTGGTTTGGGGTTTCGGTCAGGGCTACTCAAGAGGATCAGGTTTTGGAAGCACAGGAAGCAGTGGTTTAGGGTCAGGTCAGGGCTACTCAGGAGGATCAGGTTTTGGAAGTACAGGGAGCAGTGGTTTAGGGTCAGGTCAGGGTTACTCAGGAGGATCAGGTTTTGGAAGCACAGGAAGCAGTGGTTTAGGGTCAGGTCAGGGCTACTCAGGAGGGTCAGGTTTTGGAGGCACAGGAAGTATTGGTGTAGGGTCAGGTCAGGGCTACTCAGGAGGATCAGGTTTTGGAGGCACAGGAAGTATTGGTGTAGGGTCAGGTCAGGGCTACTCTGGAGGATCAGGTTTTGGAGGCACAGGAAGTATTGGTGTAGGGTCAGGTCAGGGCTACTCAGGAGGATCAGGTTTTGGAGGCACAGGAAGTATTGGTGTAGGGTCAGGTCAGGGCTACTCTGGAGGATCAGGTTTTGGAAGCTCGGGAAGCAGTGGTTTAGGGTCAGGTCAGGGCTACTCAGGAGGGTCAGGTTTTGGAGGCACAGGAAGTATTGGTGTAGGGTCAGGTCAGGGCTACTCTGGAGGATCAGGTTTTGGAAGCTCGGGAAGCAGTGGTTTAGGGTCAGGTCAGGGCTACTCAGGAGGGTCAGGTTTTGGAAGTACAGGAAGCAGTGGTTTAGGGTCTGGTCAGGGCTACTCAGGAGGATCAGGTTTTGGAAGCACAGTGAGCAGTGGTTTAGGGTCAGGTCAGGGCTACTCAGGAGGATCAGGTTTTGGAAGCACAGGAAGCAGTGGTTCAGGGTCAGGCCAGGGCTTCTCTGGAGGATCAGGGTCACATGACCTAACAGCATCATACGGAGCCTCAGGATCTCTGGGAGGTGTGGCTGGCTCACTGGGTCTACACAACTCAGCAATTTCATCACAAAATGATCTTGAATCCCGGCAGTTAACTTCTGGCTACACTCCTAACCAGTCTTATGGTGAGGTAAGAAACAATATCTTCTAATTTCACATGTACTCCATAAATCTCAGCTTTGGGGATTAGTGTCGAGGGTTACAAAGCCATGGCTTGCTCCTTCAGTGCTTTAAAATCTGAGGTAAGAGCTTTGAAAGAGGAGGTCCTACTTCTCCAGGAAGAAACTAGGAGGCTGAAGGCTCACCTCGATGGGTTTAGAAGTGAGTGTGAGGTGGCTGGAGTGGGTGAGGGGAATAAAGCTACCAGCAGTGAGGAGCAGTCTGTCACTGGCTGCGAGGAGGCTGAAGCTAGGGAGGATGAAAAGGCTCCTCTCAGTGAGGTGCAGTCCAGCACCTGCTACAAGTGGCGAGTGGATCCCAGTAATGGAAGGAACATCAAAATAAAGTTAAAAGAGAAGATTTGAAGGTAGGAAATCGCTTCTCTGTTCTTCAGGGTGAGTGTACTTCAGTGATCAGTGAAGGTAAAGGTACTACTTCTCCTGCTAATAGAGGTAAGCGAATTCTTGTGGTTGATGACTCACAGGTAAGATATATGGACCGTGCTTTCTGTAATAGGGATAAGAAGGTGAGGAAGAGTGGGTGTGCTTTCATGGCACTGTTGTTAGTGACATACTCAACAGGTTGGGTAATATCATGTCAGGTAATGGGAACAAGCCCATTATCTGTCTCAGTGCTGGTTGAAATGATATCTGGAAGGGTATGAGAGATGAGCTGCTAGATAAGTACAGGTCAGCTGTCGATTTAACTAGGTCTTAGGGAGGGGTTCCAGTCATATGTAGCATCTTGCCTAGAAGGGGAGTGGGCAATGAATGAATGTCTAAGGCAACTGGTGTAAATTGCTGGCTTGACAGATACTGCAAGGAACTTGCAATCCCATTCATTGACAACTGGAATAACTTTTATGGCAAATGTGATATGTATGCCAGGGATGGGGTACATCTTTCTGGGGCAGGGGTGGTAGCATTTGCCAACTCGATCGAGAGGGCCATTGCTGACATATCTAGGATTTTAAACTGATAGAAGATAGAGGTACGGGTGTGTGTGGGAAACAGTCAGGTTGCAGCACTAGAGCTGAAAAATGGTAAATGTTTATTAGACAGTATTCATCATAAAGTTACAAATAAAGACAATGGATCAGGTTAGCAAAGGGAGACAGCAGAGAGCAGCAATGGACTAGCTCCCTTAAAGTCTACTATACTAATAGCAGGAGTGTAAGAGATCAGATAGATGAGCTAAGATTAACTGCAAATGCAGGAAGCATAGATATTATTGCTATAACAGAGACCTGGCTCAGTTTGAAAGATGGAGAAATGCCTTCTGCACGCCACATACAAGGCTATAAATAATTCCACACTTGTGAGGTCAAGAGGAAGGGTGGTGAAGTAGCGATGTCAGAAATAATTTGACTTGCTGTATTAGACATGATATAAAATTAGAAGCATCAGCCACTGAATCTGTTTGGTTACAGCTTCTCGAGGGCCGTGAAAAACTAATCAATGGTGTGATTTACAGGGTCCAAAATCTTGATAGGGATTACAGTAATCTTTTATGGGACGAAATTCGTAAGGCATCTACATACGAAAATGCTGTGGTAATGTGAGATTTCAATTTTAGGCAAACTGTCTGGAGCAATTTGATGGGATATTTAGAGTCAGGTGACTTTCTTGATACAATTCAGGATTGCTTTTTAAAACAGTTTATGACATAGCCAACTAGAGGGAATAACCTGCTCGACTTGATTCTTGCCAGCAGGAAATCACTGATTAATAATCTTGAAGTTAATGATGAACTTGGGGAAAGTGATCGCTAATCACTCACGGAATTACCCTAATAATGGCAATCAGGTCTCAGTTCCTGACTACTTCTGCTTGGCTGATTTCATAGGACTGAGAAATTACCTGGTTTAGCTGAATTGGAATAACCTGACTATAGATCAGGTAGTTGGCGATGATTGCTGATATGACATTTTCCAGGGCATAGTTCCAGCTGCTCAGAAAACTTATGTTCCGAATAGGGAAATCAGATAAAATAAATGATCCTAAATGGATGAACAATAGATTAAAACATTTCACTGGTCAAAAGAGAGGCATATATAGGCAAATCAAAAGAGGATAGGGGCAATTAAGAAATCAGTATATTCAGTTAAAGAGAGAAATAAAAAAGGGAATAAGAAAAGCAAAAAGAGATTATGAGGTTAAAGTTGCAAGAGAATCGAAGACTAACCCAAAAGGATTCTTTCAGGTATACAGAAGTATGATCAGGGACAAGATAGACCCACTCAAAAGTTACTCAGGTCAGCTCACGGACAGTGATAAGGAAATGTGTAGAATTTTTAACACATACTTCTCAGTTTTTACACAGGAAGATACTAGTGATATTCCAGAAATAATAAATTATGTAGGACAGGACGATAGTAAACTATGCACGATTAGCATCACAAGTGACATGGTCTTTAGGTAAATAGATAAATTAAAACCTAACAAATGCCCAGGCTCTGATGAACTGTATGCAAGGGTTCTAAAGGAATGTAAAGAGGAGCTTAGCACACCTTTGGCTAATCTTTTCAACATATCACTACAAACTGGCATGGTGCCAGATAAGTGGAAAATGGCAAATGTAATACCTGTTTTCAAAGCAGGTGACAGGTCCTTAGCTTCGAAATATAGACCAATAAATCTAACCTCCATAGTAGGAAAATTTGTGAAATCAATAATTGCCAAGGCAATTACTAGCTACCTTGAATAGCATAAACTGATCAACGAATCTTAGCACGCTTTTACAAATGGGCGTTCCTGCCTTATAAATTTATTAACTTTTTTCACTAAAGTATTTGAGGAGGTAGATCTAGGTAATGAATATAATATTGTGTAAATGGACTTCGGTAAGGCTTTTGATAGAGTCCCACATCAAAGACTATTGGATAGAGGCATGGTTGACAGATAGGCAGCAGAGAGTTTGCGTAAATGGGGGGTAATCAGAGTGGGGAAGCCTCACAAGAAGTGTTCCACAGGGGTCAGTGTTGGGCCCCTTGTTTTTCACAATCTACATAAACGACTTAGAAGAGAGAATAAATAGCAATATAAGCAAGTTTGCCGATGACCAAAATAGGCCAACGAATTCATTCTGACGAGGACACTAGTTCACTCCAGGATGATTTGAATAGACTGATGCAGTGATCGGACAAGTCGCAGATGCAGTTTAATTTAGACAATTGCAAAGTTATAAACATTGGACAGGAAAATAACCATGCCACATATAAACTAAATAATGTAGATCTTAATGTTACTGATTGTGAAAAGGATTTAGTTCTGGTTAGCAGTAATCTGAAACTAAGACAACAGTGCATTAGTGTTCGCAATAGAGTTAACAGAATCCTTGGCTTCATATCAAGAAGTATAAATTATAGGAGACCTCAGGTTAATATCTTTATTTACTACAAGTACATGTACAAGGTATACAAGTACACGTTCAAGGTATACAAGTACATGTACAAGGTATACTGACCATAGCTGACATCAATGACATACTATTATATAGAAAGCCCCTTGTTATGCTGTGCATTTCGGGCAAATTAAGTCAGTTTTTTTTTGTCCCAGGATGCGACTCACACCAGCCGACTAACACCCAGGTACCCATTTTACACTGATGGGTGAACAGGGACAGCAGGTGTCTTATGGAAACACGTCCCTAATATTTTCCAGCCGTTCCGCAGGAGATTCGAACCCCAGACCTCAGTGTGTGTGAGCTCCTTCAGATTATGCTGCAGTTTTAATCACCGAATTTCAGAACGGATATAAATGTTATGGATTCTACTTTTTGCTAATATTAATATTTCCTGTCCCTCAAAATTTACTCTCACTTGCAGAAGGGAATGCCGTTCGACTTTGCTTATGCTGTCAACGACGAATACAGCGGTAACATGTTCAGTCACAGAGCGAACTCAGATGGACTGGTGACGAACGGGGAATATTCTGTTGTTCTCCCTGACGGCCGCAAGCAGGTGGTCACCTTCACAGCAAACAACGACTTAGGTTACCTGGCTAAGGTCACCTATGAGGGGCAAGCCTCCTATCCGTCCTCGACACCTAATACCTATAACTAACGAAATTTGCTGCCAAAAGCTAGTCTTAAACGTGTATTTCTAAATGCACTGTGCATCTGCTGGTAATGCTTTGGAACCCCACTTGTTACTGTGGTATCATTGTACCATTAAGTAAACAATACGTTCCTCGAAATAAGTTATTATTCCTATTTATTAGTTGGGGTCAGGAAGATATAGCAAGCAAATTGTGCCGTTTCTTATTTTTCTTTCCGCTTTCATGCTTTAGGTTCTCATTTCTATAATTATTGTAAATAACACTAATTTCATAGATTACCATTTGACTTGTCTTATGGTCAAGTGAGGTTTGCTGACAGCAGCATCCAGCCTCTACATCTGTGTTATAGGCAACACTTCTGATATAACGAACACTCTTGTTAAAAACAACAGTCGTGTTAGAAGCAACGCAGACTGTAGCAGATTTGATATCCATGTGTCAGTGTGCATTCAGGATTGTGTTCACAGAAGGTTTAAATTTGAGACTGACAATTGTGATCCATTTGAACTCATGGAGGTCAAGGCTGTGTCACCCCACTCATTAGTGGTCCTCTTGACGCGAAGGTCAAGACTCTGGTCAACGTTGCAAGAAGGTCAGAACTCGATCATCTCTCTCTGGAATATCAAACTTGGACCAACTTGCCCTACCAAGGTCAGGCCTGAACCACATCGCACCACAGAGGTCAAGAGTGGACGACCGTGACCCACGGAGGGCAAGACTGATCCACCTCACAAACACCTTAAGACTGGATCATCTGGCTCCACTTCCTGCATCAACTTTATTGTTATTATATTTTGATAAATACTGTCGATTTTATGACATATTTCTCGAACATTGTTAGAATTAAGTGCAATTATATGACATTTTATGTAATAAAATGCTTTAACAATACTTTTTATTAATTCCCAAAAAGTATTTTTAATATTAACTAACCAGTATATGGTAACTGACTCACGAAATCGTAATGACACGATTGCCAACAAAGCACACCACGGGTGGGGTTAGAACCCGCGATCAAAGAGTCTCAAGACTCCAGACCGACGTGTTAGCCACTGGACCAGCTGGATACAATAAGATTCATCCATCTAGGTATATTTCTGCACCATAGGAAGGTCAGCACAGGCACCACTGTGGTCACAGTGGTGCCTATGCTAACCTTCCTATGGTGTATAAATATTCCTAGATGGATGAATCTTATTGTATCCAGCTGGTCCAGTGGCTAACACGTTGGTCTGGAGTTTTATGACTCTCTGACCGCGGGTTCTAACCCATCAGAAAAATTGACAAGTATAATGGCCCTTTCAGACCCTCAGAGGGTATTATCTGGAGAGTTTATCTGGAGAGAGTTCCGGGGGTCAACGCCCCCGCGGCCCGGTCTGTGACCAGGCCTCCTTAGGTCAGTGTCCCAGGATGCGACCCACACCAGTCGACTAACACCCAGGTACCCATTTTACTGATGGGGAACATAGACAACAGGTGGAAAGAAACACGTCCAATGTTTCTACTCTGTCTGGGAATCGAACCCAGGCCCTCACCGTGTGAAGTGAGAGCGTTAACCACCACAATTTTATTGAAAAAAATGCCAAAAATATATTTATATAAATTGAAAATAAACTTGACATTTTCATAACTGAAGCAAATAATGAAAAATAAAATGCATAAATGAATTTCGTGAAGCGAAAGTTATACAACAGACAGAAGGTATTGTGATGTACCGATGGAGGTGGCAAGTAGCTCTTAGGAGTCACTATGTGTGAACGAAGAGACTGTGTGAGACAAAGTAGTTGCATATGTGTCTTACCTAACAACCTGTCGGTATTTTATACCATTTTAATGTTCAATCTGTCAGACACTGCAACACAAGGGTATCTTGGTACAGACCTGCAATCAACTTCGACAACTTCCACTAGTGAGAGGGGCTGGATTTGAGAGGGACCTGACCTCTCAACATCTGAGTTCTTACCTCTCCTAGTGGCCTACGTCTCACCTCTTGGCGCTATAAAAAGCTCCATCCTGTCACTTCTTCTCCATATTGTTTCATACTATGGAACAATGCTCTTCTCCAGACTGAGGGACTGACCACCTCAAAACTTTAAGGGTGATTGACTGATTACATCGTCTTCAAGTATCTTCTGCTTCTATCAACTTTTCTGTACTTGACTGAAGAAGCCTACTGTGTAGGCGAAACGTTTCACAATAAAGATACCTAACTGTTGCATATGTGTCTTACCTAACAGACAAAGTAGTCGCTGGTGGTCGAAACTCTGGTTATAACCTTCAGTCTTAGATGATAGTATAGACGCCAATAATTGTTTCTCTGATGGAAGATACTGGAACAAACCTCAGTGGAGGTTTGTTGCTAGGCTTTGAGGACCACAGGTGATCAGTTACAAAGGTGAAGCGACACACTGCTGTGTTCAGTTGAAGATGATGTTAGGTTATTGATCTAGTGACCTGAGGCCTGGTCATGGACAGGGCCGCGGGGGAGTTGATCCCTGGAATACCCTCCAAGTAGACTCCAGGTAGCGCATAGATCAAGCTACCTGCCTTGTCTCGGCGTAGAGCGACCCAATTCGTACAATAAGGAAACTTGGTGGGAGAAGGAAGTCATGTCCAGTATGTACAAGAACGGCATACAATACCAACAAGATGATATGTAGACTCACGTGCAACATCTGGGTATCTTATGTCCTGAAATTTGTAATGGTAAAGTCACTGGATGGCGAAACGTCTATAATAGAGATACCCAGATATTGCACATGTGTCTACATATCATGTCCAATATGCTAGGAGGGTCGCATGTTAACTCCCACCGGGTTGAGAAGGGGGGGGTAGAGAGGTAACAATGCATTCCCAATACCCAACAAGCATGCAACCATTTATACCACCTCACCATTCATGCTTCCATTCTTCACTAACAAACTTTTCCATCACACTAGAGAATTGTTAAGAAACAGGTTAATATATCATGTAAACATTGCATGCACGAGCACCAACGTTATGAAGCTCATTATGGTGAATATGATCTAAGAGTTCTGAAATGCTGAGTGGTGACGTGTACTTAGCTCAGTGATGACGTGTACTTAGCTCAGTGGTGACGTGTACTTAGCTCTGTGAAGATTTGTTCTTGTGCTCTCTCTGAATCTGAACCAGGATGCCCTCTCTTGAGCAACTCTACCAGCAGCTGAAAGAAGAGCTTAGCTGGAGATACGGCGATTAACGGAGGAGAACAAGAAGATTCGTAGTAATCCTGTTGTGAGTCCTCCGGTTAAGAGAGGAACCTGGTCAGTGGCTGCACAACATGGAACCAAGCTGAGGATCAAGAAGACTGTTGGAGAAGCAGAAACAACGAAGAACCAGAAGACTACTATGGAAACTTCCAACCCATTTTCGGTGCTACCTGACGAATGTGGGTTGTCTACTGGGTACGTCACAACGAGCACCAAGGAAGCATTGGCAGACGTGAGTGAAACATCCCCAGAAACCCCAATGAAGACCATCGAGAACGTCACGACGAATTCCACAAGTAAAGGTAAGAACATTGTTTTAGTTGGAGACAGTCAGGTTAAGTTTATGGATAGGGCGTTTTGTCTTAGGGATAGGAAAAGGAGGCAGAGGGTATGTTTTCCTGGGGCTTGGATGGGAGATATTGTCAGCCGTCTGAACGACATCATGAAAGGTAATGGGAGCAATCCTATTATCTGCCTCAGTGCAGGAGGCAACGATGTTGGCAGACATAGGAGTGAGGACCTGATTAGCAGGTATAGGTCAGCAATAGAAATAATTAGGAAAAAGGGTGGGAACCCTGTCATATGTGGTATTTTGCCAAGGAGGAAATTGTTAGGGCCACAAGGCACGATAATGTAGTAATTCTAGGGATTTTAACTTTAGTCATATTGATTGGAATTTCATGACTGGGAATTTAGAATCTAACGACTTCTTAGAAGTAGTTCAGGATTGTTTTTCGAAGCACTTTGTGACAGAACCTAAATGGGGAAATAACCTGCTTGACTTGGTTCTGGCAAACAAGGAAACCCTTGTTAGTAATTTAGAAATTATAGAGGAACTCGGCACAAGCGATCAGAAATCAATTAACTTGAGCATTGAATGGAAGTGTGACAGTAGGGATAATTCAGTAATGGTCCCAGATTTTCGCTTAGCAGATTACAATGGACTTAGAGAACACTTATCATCTGTGGACTGGGGTAACGAAGAGAGCTATCAGCATGACAGTTTTCTTAACACAATACATGCTGCCCAAAGAACATTTATCCCATATAAGGAAATTAGGTCAAATAGAAATGACCCAAAATGGATGAATAATAGGCTCAAATATCTTTTAGGGCAGAAGAAAGGAATTTATAGGCGAATCAAAAGAGGCGAGGGTCATCTTATGAATCAGTATATTGACATTAAGAGGGACATTAAAAAGGGGATAAGAAAAGCTAACAGAGAGTATGAAATTAAAGTTGTTAGGGATTCGAGAACTAACCCAAAAAGTTTTTTCCAGGTGTATAAAACAAAAGTTAGAGATAAGATAGGTCCCCTTAAAATAAATTTGGGGGCATTTAAACGACAAAGAGAATGAAATGTGCGGGATTTTAAATAAAATTTTTCTCGGTTTTTTAAACACAGGAAGAAAAAAAACAATATCCCAGAAATTTAAATTTTTTTTATAAGGGGCCCAAAGAAGATAAATTATTTTAACACACAGTCACTAGTGAAATGGTTGTGAACCCGTTTGACAGATTTGAAGCAAAAAGGCCCCGGGGTCCTGGTGGGGTTTTTTTTCAAGGGTTTTTAAAGGGAAATTTGAAAAAAGGGGAAGTCTGTGAACCATTAACAATTTTTTTAATTTACCCTCTTAAAACGGGTTTGCAGGGGGTTCTGTATGTGGAAGAGGCAAACGTAATTCCTAGAGGGAAAATTTTGTAGTATAAAATCCAAACCAATGGAAATATAAACAATTTAAAGTATAATGTGATACTTTTTTGAAAACCGTTTCGCCCACAAAAGGGGCTTTTTAAAAGTCCAAAACTATCTCCCTGGGGGGAAGGGTACGCGGTTTTTAAAAAGGTCATTTTTCAAAATTCTGGGTTAAGTGGGGGTTGCTGTATCTAATGATTTTTTAACCGGTTGGGGGTTTAAATAGAGTCTAAAAATTTTGGGGGTACCCTTGGAAGGGAGTTTTGAAAAATTTTGGGGAGCAATTTTTCTGCAGTGTTCCTCCTTTTCCTTTTTCTTTTGGGGGGTTGAACGATGAAGCATGTTTGCAAGTGGTTCAGGTATGTTTTTGAAGCCTTTGGGTTCGGGTTTGGATTTTGGGTTGGATATAGAGAAAAGAGAAAAAACCCGGATTTTTCCCGGTATTGAGTGTTGTCTTCTGTGGCGAAAAAGTTTTGATTTCCGAATTATTAAAATGGTTGGGGTGAATTAACGGTTTTGTACACAGGCATTCCTTGTATTATGAGACCTGCTTTCTTTTTGGTGTTCTGAAATTTGCTTTTGGAGGTTCCCTTTATTTTTCCCCCACGTTTTTAATTTGCGCAATATTCAAGGGAAATGTAAACCCCCACAGAGGTGGAAGCTTTCCCCGTCTTTTTAATGGTAAAAGTCCTTTATGGTCTTTTTGTGGAGGTAGATACTTGGGAAGGGGGGATTGGAAAAAAATGTTGGAAAACGTGTTTTGGCAAAGGAGTTTGGGTGGGGGGACTATTTTATCTCTTTCGGGGTATCTTTTTCTGGGTGTTAGAAAATTTTTAATGCCCTCGTTCCCGCCCGTTTCCCAACTAGGGAGCTGTTTCCCCCTCATAAAATACCCCGTTTCCAAATCAATTTCTTTTCCCAAATCCTTTTTAAAACTTAAAAATTTTCTAATTAGAATCCGTTACGTGGATTCTCTCTTGGGAGATATCCTCAAACCTTATTTTAAAGTTTCCCCCCATTAATTTCCCATTTTTCCACTTATACACCCTTTGATTTTGTCTTCACTCATTCTTCGTCTAACAAGTGAATGTAATTAAGAGTTTTTAATCTTTCTTCAAAAGGAAAGATTTCTAATGCTATGTATTAATTTAGTCATTCTACGCTGAATGCTTTCTAACGAATTTATGTCCATTCTGTAATATGGAGACCAGAACTGAGCTGCATAATCTAGGTGAGGCCTTACTAATGATGTATAAAGCTGCAATATGACCTCTGGACTTCTGTTGCTTACACTTCTTGATATAAATCCCAGTAATCTATTTGCCTTATTACGTACGATTAGGCATTGCTGTCTTGGTTTAAGGTTGCTGCTCACCATAACCCCCAAGTCCTTTTCACAATCTGTATGACTAAGTTCTACATTATTTAACTTATAAGTGCTAGGGTTATGGGCACTCCCAAGCTTCAGAACCTTGCATTTATCTACATTGAACTGCATCTGCCACTTTTCTGACCAGTTATTGAGTTTGTCTAAATCCTCCTGGAATTCCCTGATATCCACTTTTGAATCAGTTATCCTACCTGTTTTTGTGTAATCGGCGAATTTGCTCATATCACTAGTAATTCCCTCATCAAGATCATTGAGATATATTATAAACAACAACGGGCCCAAGACTGTTTCCCTGGGGAAAAACGCACTTGTTACAGATCTACATCGGATTTAACCCCATTTAAGAAGCATTCTTAGAGCCATGCTCGATCATGAGCATTCCCTCATGCCATGAAGCTGCCACTTTCTCTTTGGTCTGGAACAAGGTGGTCAGTCCCTGAGCCTGGAAAAGAGTTCAGCTCCATGGTCTGGAACAAGGTTGTTAGTCCCTCAGCCTGGAGAAGAGTTCAGAGCCATGGTCTGGAAGAAGGTGGTCAATCCCTCAGCCTAGAGAAGAGTTCAGCTCCATGGTCTGGAACAAGGTGGTCAGTCCTTCACTCTGGAGAAAAGTTCAGCTCCATGGTCTGGAACAAGGTGGTAAGTCCCTCAGTCTGGAGAAGAGTTCAGTTCCATGGTCTGGAACAAGGTGGTCAGTCCTTCAGTCTAGAGTTCAGCTCCATGGTCTGGAACAATGTGGTCAGTCCCTCAACCTGGAGAAGAGTACAGCTCCATGGTCTGGAACAAGGTGGTCAATTCCTCAGCCTGGAGAAGAGTTCAGCTCCATGGTCTGGAACAAGGTGGTCAGTCCCTCGGCCTGGAGAAGAGTTCAGCTCCATGGTCTGGAACAAGGTGGTAAGTCCCTCAGTCTGGAGAAGAGTTCAGCTCCATGGTCTGGAACAAGGTGGTCAGTCCCTCAGTCTTGAGAAGAGTTCAGCTCCATGGTCTGGAACAAGGTGGTCAGTCCCTCAGCCTGGAGAAGAGTTCAGCGTCATGGTCTGGAACAAGGTGGTCAGTCCCTCAGCCTGGAGAAGAGTTCAGCTCCATGGTCTGGAACAAGGTGGTCAGTCCCTCAGTCTAGAGAAGAGTTCAGCTCCATGGTCTGGAACAAGGTGGTCAGTCCCTCAGCCTGGAGAAGAGTTCAGCTCCATGGTCTGAAACAAGGAGGTCAGTCCCTCAGTCTAGAGAAGAGTTCAGCTTCATGGTCTGGAACAATGTGGTCAGTCCCTCAGCCTGGATAAGAGTTCAGCTCCATGGTCTGGAACAAGGTGGTCAGTCCCTCAGTCTAGAGAAGAGTTCAGCTCCATGGTCTGGAACAAGGTGGTCAGTCCCTCAGCCTGGAGAAGAGCTCAGCTCCATGGTCTGAAACAAGGTGGTCAGTCCCTCAGCCTGGAGAAGAGCTCAGCTCCATGGTCTGGAACAAGGTGGTCAGTCCCTCAGCCTGGAGAAGAGTTCAGCTCCATGGTCTGGAACAAGGTGGTCAGTCCCTCAGCCTGGAGAAGAGCTCAGCTCCATGGCCTAAAATGACCATCGTTCCAGATCATGAAGCTGAACTCTCCTCCAGGCATAGGGACTGACCACCTCAAACTATTTCTCCAAGGGCGATGGACTAATTACAACCATAACACGCCACTACCCCAGCTGTCTACACTACATTTTTTGTATATGTCTGAAGAAGCCTACCATATAGGCGAAACGTTTCAACAATATACCCAACTACTGCACATGTCATACCCGTCAACTTCTCAGTATTTTATAATATTTTAAACATATATACTGCGAACTGATACTGTAATCCCAGACATAATGAATGAAGAATATTCTACTTATGAAGAGGTAATTTGTAGGTTTAATAAAGATTTCGTGGACCTGGAGGTTAAAATCTATTAAACCAACGGTAACTAGGTAACTAGGCTCTGGTGGCCTGGTGGTTAACGCTCTCGCTTCACACGGTGAGGGTCCGGGTTCGATTCCCAGCCAGAGTAGAAACATTGGACGTGTTTCTTTCCACCTGTTGTCTATGTTCCCCATCAGTAAAATGGGTACCTGGGTGTTAGTCGACTGGTGTGGGTCGCATCCTGGGACACTGACCTAAGGAGGCCTGGTCACAGACCGGACCGCGGGGGCGTTGACCCCCGGAACTCTCTCCAGGTAAACTCCAGGTAGGTCAGGTTAATTTGTGAAAATGTTGAGGAACAAACCAAGAACATAATTACTGTCACTTTGACCTGATGCTTGACACCCAAGATAAGATTTCGTTCGGATTTTTAACCCTGGAGGGTTAGCCACGCTGGATAATCCAAGAAAGTCAGTGTCTCATCGAAGACTAACTTATTTCCATTGTGGTCCTCAATCTTGTCTCCCAGGATGCCACCCACACCAGTCGACTAACACCCAGGATGCCACCCTCACCAGTCGACTAACACCCAGGATGCCACCCACACCAGTCGACTAACACCCAGGATGCCACCCTCACCAGTCGACTAACACCCAGGATGCCACCTCACCTCGTAACACCAGGATGCCACCCACACCAGTCCGCTAACACCCAGGATGCCACCCACACCAGTCGACTAACACCCAGTATGCCACCCTCACCAGTCGACTAACACCCAGGATGCCACCCACACCAGTCCACAAATACCCAGGATGCCACCCACACTAGTCCACTAACACCCAGGATGCGACCCACACCAGTCCACTAACACCCAGGATGCCACCCACACCAGTCCACTAACACCAAGGATGCCACCCACACCAGTCCACTAACACCCAGGATCCGACCCACACCAGCCCACTAACACCCAGGATGCCACCCACACCAGTCCACTAACACCCAGTATGCGACCCACACCAGTCCACTAACACCCAGGTACCTATTTGCTGCTAGGTGAACAGGACAATACGTGTAAGGAAACGTGTCGAAATATTTCCACCCACCGGGAATCGAACCCGGGCCCTCCGTGTGTGAAGTGGGAGCTTTAACCACCAGGCCACCGGGCCAGCTGTTCCAGTAACACGCATCATTTTTACCAGAATCTTTAACAAGGTCGATAGTGAAGTTAAAGTGTTTTTGATAGCATGAGAACAATGTTTGTAATTCTGTCTAGTTGAAGAACGTAGAGTTTAGTGTTGAGAGTGTGGGTTACCTAATAGCAGGTAATGACGGCTATATATATACGGTGTTTAAGGTGAACACTACATTCACTTGGTCTTCCACCACCAACCATGCAACTACTGCAGGTATACCTCTCTACCCTCACACACACACACACACACACACACACACACACACACACACACACACACACACACACACACACACACACACACACACACACACCTAGTAGCAATCAGCGAAGAGGCGGGGCCAGGAGCTGTGACTCGACCCTTGCAACCACAATTAGGTGAGTACACACACACACACATACACGCACACAGTGAAGAGGCGGGGCCAGGAGCTGAGTCTCGACCCCTGCAACCACAATTAGGTGAGTACACACACACACACATACACGCACACAGTGAAGAGGCGGGGCCAGGAGCTGAGTCTCGACCCCTGCAACCACAATTAGGTGAGTACACACACAACACACACATACACACACACACACACACACACACACACACAAAAACACACACACACACACAACACACCACACACACACAACACACACACAAACACGAAACAGGCCAATGTTTATCGACAAGTGCCTTCAAAACTAGCAACTACTACATACACGCACGGTTCATATAATATTATATATATATATATATATATATATATAATATATATATATATATATATATATATATATATATATATATATGTATATATATATAATATAATATATATATATATATATATATATATATATATATATTATATATAATATATATATCAGTATTGTGGGATTAACAATAATATAAGTGAACTGAGTATAAGAAACATTGTTAACAGTTTCTAGTATCATTGAAGGACATCACAGTCTGTTAAGTCAGTTTTAACATTCTCAGTGCTACTTGTCAGCGGTGAAGCGTCTCTTAATATATCTGGAAGATTTAATACGTTGTGTTGCAGACAGCAGTGCAGTATTGCAAGTGAGTGTTGTTGTAGGTGATAGTGTTGTTTTCCAGGTGACAGTGTTGTGTTGTGTGGTGTTGGCCGTCGTGGGTGTGCCTACACCAACACCTGACGCGGGCCCACAACCAGAGCTCAACAAGGGCTACAGCTATGAAGCACCATTCAAGGGCTTCGGTCTGCCAGGGGAGGAGGTAGACCACAGCCAGCCCACCTACCAGGAACCTGACACAGGTTACCTACCACCTGAAGGTCTTGCTCCAGGTGACCTGCCAGACATAGCTTTTGGCTTACTTGCTCTTGAACCAGCTAATGGACCTCCAGCTATAAACCCAAGCTATACTACGCCAGCTACTTATAAACCAACACCTAATCAGACTTATGGTACACCTAAACCTTCCTATTCGCCACCTAAACAGACTTACAGTTCACCTACCCCAGCCTACACACCACCTAAACCAACATATGGTACACCTAAACCGGCCTACACACCACCTAAACCTACCTATAGCCCACCTATTACTTCTTATACACCTAAACCAATCTACAGCACACCTAAGCCTTCATATGGACAAGCTAAACCAATCTACAGCACACCTAAGTCTTCATATGGGCCACCTAAACCAACCTACAACACACCTATGTCTTCATATGGGCCACCTAAACCAACCTACAGCACACCTAAGCCTTCATATGGGCCACCTAAAACCAACTACAGCACACCTAAGCCTTCATATGGGCCACCTAAACCAACCTACAGCACACCTAAGCCTTCATATGGGCCTCCTAAACCAACCTACAGCACACCTAAGCCTTCATATGGGCCACCTAAACCAACCTACGAAACACCTACACCTACATATAGACCACCTAAACCAACTTACACCACACCTACACCTACATATGGACCACCTAAACCAACTTATGGAAACACTTACACCTACTTATGGGCCACCTAAACCCACATATGGAGCACCTACACCTACATATGGACCACCTAAACCGACCTATGGAGCACCTGAACAGAACTTCGGTTCTTTTGCTTCCTCAATTGGTTCTTCTAAATTCAAATCAGAATCTTCATCAGCTTATCAATCTTCAAATGAGATAATTAATGTTGGTTTTAGGAAGGCACAGGCAAGCTGTGTTCAGGGACAGGTAGGGCTCTCTGGAGGATCACGGTTTTGAAAGAAGGGACAGGAAGCAGTGTGTTTAGGGTCAGGTCAGGGCTACTCAGGAGGATCAGGTTTTGGAAGCACAGGAAGCAGTGGTTCAGGGTGAGGTCAGGGCTACTCAGGAGGATCAGGTTTTGGAAGTACAGGAAGCAGTGGTTTAGGGTCAGGTCAGGGCTACTCAGGAGGATCAGGTTTTGGAAGTACAGGAAGCAGTGGTTTAGGGTCAGGTCAGGGCTACTCAGGAGGATCAGGTTTTGGAAGTACGGGGAGAGTGGTTTAGGGTCAGGTCAGGGGCTACTCAGGAGGATCAGGTTTTGGAAGCACAGGAAGCAGTGGTTTAGGGTCAGGTCAGGGCTACTCAGGAGGATCAGGTTTTGGAAGCACAGGAAGCAGTGGTTCAGGGACAGGTCAGGGCTACTCAGGAGGATCAGGTTTTGGAAGTACAGGAAGCAGTGGTTCAGGGGCAGGTCAGGGCTACTCAGGAGGATCAGGTTTTGGAAGTTCTGGAAGTATTGGTTTAGGGTCAGGTCAGGGCTACTCAGGAGGATCAAGTTTTAGAAGTACAGGACGTAGTGGTTTAGGGTCAGGTCAGGGCTACTCAGGAGGACCAGGTTTTGGAAGTACAGGAAGCAGTGGTTTAGGGTCAGGTCAGGGCTACTCAGGAGAACCAGGTTTTCGAAGCACAGGAAGCAGTGGTTCAGGGTCAGGCCAAAGCTACTCTGGAGGATCAGGGTCGCGTGACCTAACAGCATCATACAGAGCCTCAGGATCTCTGGGAGGTGTGGCTGGCTCACTGGGTCTACACAACTCAGCAATTTCATCACAAAATGATCTTGAATCCCGGCAGTTAACTTCTGGCTACACTCCTAACCAGTCTTATGGTGAGGTAAGAAACAATATCTTCGAATTTCACATGTACTCCATAAATTCGACTTTGGGGATTAGTGACGAGGGTTACAAAGCCATGGCTTGCTCCTTTAGTGCTTTAAAATCTGAGGTTAGAGGTTTGAAAGAGGAGGTCCTACTTCTCCAGGAAGAAACTAAGAGGCTGAAGGCTCACCTCGATGGGTTTGGAAGTGAGTGTGAGGTGGCTGGAGTGGGTGAGGGGAATAAAGCTACCAGCAGTGAGGAGCAGTCTGTCACTCGCTGCGAAGAGGCTGAAGCTAGGGAGGATGAAAAGGCTCCCCGCAGTGAGGTGCAGTCCAGCACCTGCTACAAGTGGCGAGTGGTTCCCAGTAATGGGAGGAGCATCAAAATAAAGTTAAAAGAGAAGATTTGAAGGTAGGAAATCGCTTCTCTGTTCTTCAGGATGAGTGTACTTCAGTGATCAGTGAAGGTAAAGGTACTACTTCTCCTGCTAATAGAGGTAAGTGAATTCTTGTGGTTGATGACTCAGAGGAAAGATATATGGACCGTGCTTTCTGTAATAGGGATAAGAAGGTGAGGAAGAGTGGGTGTGCTTTCCTGGCACTGTTGTTAGTGACATAGTCAACAGGTTGGGTAATATCATGTCAGGTAATGGGAACAAGCCCATTATCTGTCTCAGTGCTGGTTGAAATGATGTCTGGAAGGGTAGGAGAGATGAGCTGCTTGTATGTCTCATAACAATAAAAATGCTTTCAAATGAGCTGATGTAGGTAACAGCTCTTAGCTTGCCAATAAAGTTAGGAATCCTTAACCTGTAAATAGGTGTCAATAAAGCTGGGGATCCTTAACATTGTCAAACCCTGTGTAAAAAAAAAAAAAAAAAAAAAAAGATTAGTACAGGTCAGCTGCAGATTTAACTAGGTCTAAGGGAGGGGTCCCAGTCATATGTAGCATCTTGCCAGAAGGGGAGTGGACAATGAATGAATGTCTAGGGCAACTGGTGTAAATTGCTGGCTTGACAGATACTGCAAGGAACTTGCAGTCCCATTCATTGACAACTGGAAGAACTTTCATGGCAAACGTGATATGTATGCAAGGGATGGGGTACATCTTTCTGGGGCAGGGGTGGTAGCATTTGCCAACTCGATCGAGAGGGCCATTGCTGACATGTCTAGGATTTTAAACTGATAGAAGATAGAGGTATGGGTGTGTGTGGGAAACAGTCAGGTTGCAGCACTAGAGCTGAAAATGGTAAATGTTTATTAGACAGTATTCATCATAAAGTTACAAATAAAGACAATGGATCAGGTTAGCAAAGGGAGACAGCAGAGGGCAGCAATGGACTAGCTCCCTTAAAGTCTACTATACTAATAGCAGGAGTGTAAGAAATCAGATAGATGAGCTAAGATTAATTGCAAATGCAGGAAGCATAGATATTATTGCTATAACAGAGACCTGGCTCAGTCTGAAAAGATGGAGGAAAATTGTCTTCTGCACGCCCATACAATGCTAATAATTAATTCCAACACTTGTGAGGTCAAGAGGAAGGGTGGTGGATTGTAGCGATTGTTCAGAAATCATTTGACTTGCTGTGTTAGACATGATATAAAATTAGAAGCATCAGCCACTGAATCTGTTTGGTTACAGCTTCTCGAGGGCCGTGAAAAACTAATCAATGGTGTGATTTACAGGGTCCAAAATCTTGATAGGGAGTGCAGTAATCTTTTATGGGACAAAATTCGTAAGGCATCTACATACGAAAATGTTGTGGTAATGGGAGATTTCAATTTTAGACAAATTGAGTGGAGCAATTTGATGGGATATTTAGAGTCAGGTGACTCTAAATATCCCATTGCTTTTTAAAACAGTTTATGACATAGCCAACTAGAGGAAATAACCTGCTTGACTTGATTCTTGCCAGCAGGAAATCACTGATTAATAATCTTGAGGTTAATGATGAACTTGGGGAAAGTGATCGCTAATCACTCAATTTTAATATATCACGGAATTACCCTAATAATGGCAATCAGGTCTCAGTTCCTGACTACTTCTGCTTGGCTGATTTCATAGGACTGAGAAATTACCTGGTTTAGCTGAATTGGAATAACCTGACTATAGGTCAGGTAGTTGGCGATCGATGCTTGATATGACGGTTTTTTTCAGGGCATTAGTTCAGTGCTCAGTAAAACTTATGTTCCGTATGGGAAATCAGATATAAAATAAAATGATCCTAAATGGATGAACAATAGATTAAAACATTTCACTGGTCAAAAGAGAGGCATATATAGGCAAATCAAAAGAGGATAGGGGCAATTAAGAAATCCAGTATATTCAGTTAAAAAGAGAGAAATAAAAAAGGGATAAGAAAGACCAAAAAAGAGAGTATGAGTAAAGTTGCATGAGAATCGAGACTAACCCAAAAAGATTCTTCAGGTATACAGAAGTAAGATTCAGGGACATGATAGACACATCAAAAGTTCCTCGGGTCAGCTCACTGACAGTGATAAGGAAATGTGTAGAATTTTTACACATTCTTTCCTTCAGTTTTTACACAGGAAATCTATAGCGTATTCCAGAAAATAATAATTATGTAGAACGGAGATATGTAAACTATGCACGATTTGCATCACAAGTGACATGGTCTTTAGGTAAAATAGATAAATTAAAACCTAACAAATGCCCAGCCCTGATGAACTGTATTGGCAAGGGTTCTAAAGGAATGTAAAGAGGAGCCTTAGCAAATACCTTTTTGGTCTAATAATTCCTTTTCAACATATAGACAATACTGGCTGGTGCCAGATAAGTGGAAAATGGCAAATGAAATACCTATTTTCCAAAGCAGGTGACAGGTCTTTAGTCTTCGAAATATAGACCAATAAATCTAACCTCCATAGTAGAAAATTTGTTTGAAATCAATAATTGCCGAGGCAATTACTAGCTACTTGAATATATCATAAACTGATCACGAATCTTAGCAGCTTTTACAAATGGGGCGTTTCCGCCTTATAAATTAATTAACTTTTTTCACTAAAGTATTTGTGAGGAGGTAGTTTTCTAGGTAATGAATATAATATTGTGTAAATGGACTTCGTAAGGCTTTTTATAGCGTCCACTCAAAGACTATTGGATAGAGGCATGGTTGACAGATAGGAAGCGAGAGTTTGCGTCAAATGGGGGATATTCAGAGTGGGGGAGCCTCACGAGAAGTGTTCACAGGGGTCAGTGTGGGCCCCTTTGTTTTTCACGAATCTACAATAAACGACTTAGAAGAGAGAATAAATAGCATATAAGCAGTTTGCCGAGGACCAAAATAGGCCAACGAATCATTTGGACGAGGACACTAGTTCACTCCAGGATGATTTGAATAGACTGATGCAGTGATCGGGACAAGTGGCAGATGCAGTTTAATTAGACAAATGAATGTTTAAACATGGACAGGAAATAATCCATGCCACATATAAACTAATTATGTAGATCCATAATTTTACTGATTGTGAAAAGGATTTAGTTCTGGTTAGCAGTAATCTGAAACTAAGACAACAGTGCATTAGTGTTCGCAATAGAGTTAACAGAATCCTTGGCTTCATATCAAGAAGTTAAATTTTAGGAGACCTCAGGTTTAAAACTTTTTTTCTCAAATAATGTACAAGGTATACAAGTACATGTACAAGGTATACAAGTACATGTACAAGGTATACAAGTACATGTACAAGGTATACAAGTACATGTACAAGGTATACAGACCATAGCTGACATCAATGACATACTATTATATAGAAAGCCCCTTGTTATGCTGTGCATTTCGGGCAAATTAGGTCAGTTTTTTTTTGTCCCAGGATGCGACCCACACAAGCCGACTAACACCCAGGTACCCATTTTACACTGATGGGTGAACAGGGACAGCAGGTGTCTTATGGAAACACGTCCCGAGTATTTTCCAGCCGTTCCGCAGGAGATTCGAACCCCAGACCTCAGTGTGTGTGAGCTCCTTCAGATTATGCTGCAGTTTTAATCACCGAATTTCAGAACGGATATAAATGTTATGGATTCTACTTTTTGCTAATATTAATATTTCCTGTCCCTCAAAATTTACTCTCACTTGCAGAAGGGAATGCCGTTCGACTTTGCTTATGCTGTCAACGACGAATACAGCGGTAACATGTTCAGTCACAGAGCGAACTCAGATGGACTGGTGACGAACGGGGAATATTCTGTTGTTCTCCCTGACGGCCGCAAGCAGGTGGTCACCTTCACAGCAAACAACGACTTAGGTTACCTGGCTAAGGTCACCTATGAGGGGCAAGCCTCCTATCCGTCCTCGACACCTAATACCTATAACTAACGAAATTTGCTGCCAAAAGCTAGTCTTAAACGTGTATTTCTAAATGCACTCTGCATCTGCTGGTAATGCTTTGGAACCCCACTTGTTACTGTGGTATCATTGTACCATAAAGTAAACAATACGTTCCTCGAAATAAGTTATTATTCCTATTTATTAGTTGGGGTCAGGAAGATATAGCAAGCAAATTGTGCAAGTTCTTATTTTTCTTTCCGCTTTCATGCTTTAGGTTCTCATTTCTATAATTATTGTAAATAACACTAACTTCATAGATTACCATTTGACTTGTCTTATGGTCAAGTGAGGTTTGCTGACAGCAGCATCCAGCCTCTACATCTGTGTTATAGGCAACACTTCTGATATAACGAACACTCTTGTTAAAAGCAACAGTCGTGTTAGAAGCAACGCAGACTGTAGCAGATTTGATATCCATGTGTCAGTGTGCATTCAGGATTGTGTTCACAGAAGGTTTAAATTTGAGACTGACAATTGTGATCCATTTGAACTCATGGAGGTCAAGGCTGTGTCACCCCACCCATTAGTGGTCCTCTTGACGCGAAGGTCAAGACTCTGGTCAACGTTGCAAGAAGGTCAGAACTCGATCATCTCTCTCTGGAATATCAAACTTGGCCAACTTGCCCTACCAAGGTTCAGGCCTGAACCACATCGCACCACAGAGGTCAAGAGTGGACGACCGTGACCCACGGAGGGCAAGACTGATCCACCTCACAAACACCTTAAGACTGGATCATCTGGCTCCACTTCCTGCATCAACTTTATTGTTATTATATTTTGATAAATACTGTCGATTTTATGACATATTTCTCGAACATTGTTAGAATTAAGTGCAATTATATGACATTTTATGTAATAAAATGCTTTAACAATACTTTTTATTAATTCCCAAAAAGTCTTTTAAAAATTAACTAACCAGTATATGGTAACTGACTCACGAAATCGTAATGACACGATTGCCAACAAAGCACACCACGGGTGGGGTTAGAACCCGCGATCAAAGAGTGTCAAGACTCCAGACCGACGTGTTAGCCACTGGACCAGCTGGATACAATAAGATTCATCCAACTAGGTATATTTATACACCGTAGGAAGGTTAGCATAGGCCACCACTGTGACCACAGTGGTGCCTGTGCTGACCTTCCTATGGTGTAGACATATACCTAGATGGATGAATCTTATTGTATCCAGCTGATCCAGTGGCTAACACGTTGGTCTGGAGTTTTATGACTCTCTGACCGCGGGTTCTAACCCTACCCTTGGTGTGGTCAGTATATGATACTTTGGCAACAAGTTTCCATCACTCCATCAGAGAAATTGACAAGTATAATGGCCCTTTCAGACCCTCAGAGGGTATGAAAAGATAATATGGAAAAGAAAATATAGAATAAATTATAACAAAAGAAAAACAATTTTATTGAAAAAATGCCAAAAATATATTTATATAAATTGAAAATAAACTTGACATTTTCATAACTGAAGCAAATAATGAAAAATAAAATGCATAAATGAATTTCGTGAAGCGAAGTTATACAACAGACAGAAGGTATTGTGATGTACCGATGGAGGTGGCAAGTAGCTCTTAGGAGTCACTATGTGTGAACGAAGAGACTGTGTGAGACAAAGTAGTTGCATATGTGTCTTACCTAACAACCTGTCGGTATTTTATACCATTTTAATGTTCAATCTGTCAGACACTGCAACACAAGGGTATCTTGGTACAGACCTGCAATCAACTTCGACAACTTCACTAGTGAGAGGGGCTGGATTTGAGAGGGACCTGACCTCTCAACATCTGAGTTCTTACTCTCCTAGTGGACCTACGTCTCACCTCTTGGCGCTATAAAAGCTCCATCCTGTCACTTCTTCTCCATATTGTTTCATACTATGGAACAATGCTCTTCTCCAGACTGAGGGACTGACCACCTCAAAACTTTAAGGGTGATGGACTGATTACATCGTCTTCAAGTATCTTCTGCTTCTATCAACTTTTCTGTACTTGACTGAAGAAGTCTACTGTGTAGGCGAAACGTTTCACAATAAAGATACCTAACTGTTGCATATGTGTCTTACTTAACAGACAAAGTAGTCGCTGGTGGTCGAAACTCTGGTTATAACCTTCAGTCTTAGATGATAGTATAGACGCCAATAATTGTTTCTCTGATGGAAGATACTGGAACAAACCTCAGTGGAGGTTTGTTGCTAGGCTTTGAGGACCACAGGTGATCAGTTACAAAGGTGAAGCGACACACTGCTGTGTTCAGTTGAAGATGATGTTAGGTTATTGATCTAGTGACCTGAGGCCTGGTCATGGACAGGGCCCGGGGGAGTTGATCCTGGAATACCCTCCAAGTAGACTCCAGGTAGTGCATAGATCAAGCTACCTGCCTTGTCTCGGACGTTAGAGCGGACCCAATTCGTACAATAAGGAAACTTGGTGGGGAGAAGGAAGTCAGTCCAGTATGTACAAGAACGGCATACAATACCAACAAGATGATTGTAGACTCACGTGCAAACATCTGGGTATCTTATGTCCTGAAATTTGTTATTGGTAAAGTCACTGGATGGCGAAACGTCTATAATAGAGATACCCAGTGTTGCACATGTGTCTACATATCATGTCCAATATGTAGGAGGGTCGCATTGTTAACTCCCACGGGTTGAGAAGGTGGGGGGGTTAGAGATGGTAACAATGCTTTCCCCAATACCCAACAAGCATGCAACCATTTATACCACCTCACCATTCATGCTTCCATTCTTCACTAACAAACTTTTCCATCACACTAGAGAATTGTTAAGAAACAGGTTAATATATCATGTAAACATTGCATGCACGAGCACCAACGTTATGAAGCTCATTATGGTGAATATGATCTAAGAGTTCTGAAATGCTGAGTGGTGACGTGTACTTAGCTCAGTGATGACGTGTACTTAGCTCAGTGGTGACGTGTACTTAGCTCTGTGAAGATTTGTTCTTGTGCTCTCTCTAAATCTGAACCAGGATGCCCTCTCTTGAGCAACTCTACTAGCAGCTGAAAGAAGAGCTTAGCTGGAGATACGCCGATTAACGGAGGAGAACAAGAAGATTCGTAGTAATCCTGTTGTGAGTCCTCCGGTTAAGAGAGGAACCTGGTCAGTGGCTGCACAACATGGAACCAAGCTGAGGATCAAGAAGACTGTTGGAGAAGCAGAAACAACGAAGAACCAGAAGACTACTATGGAAACTTCCAACCCATTTTCGGTGCTACCTGACGAATGTGGGTTGTCTACTGGGTACGTCACAACGAGCACCTAGGAAGCATTGGCAGACGTGAGTGAAACATCCCCAGAAACCCCAATGAAGACCATCGAGAACGTCACGACGAATTCCACAAGTAAAGGTAAGAACATTGTTTTAGTTGGAGACAGGTTAAGTTTATGGATAGGGCGTTTTGTCTTAGGGATAGGAAAAGGAGGCAGAGGGTATGTTTTCCTGGGGCTTGGACGGGAGATATTGTCAGCCGTCTGAACGACATCATGAAAGGTAATGGGAGCAATCCTATTATCTGCCTCAGTGCAGGAGGCAACGATGTTTGCAGACATAGGAGTGAGGACCTGGTTAGCAGGTATAGGTCAGCAATGGAAATAATTAGGAAAAAGGGTGGGAACCCTGTCATATGTGGTATTTTGCCAAGGAGGAAATTGTTAGGGCCACAAGGCACGATAATATAGTAATTCTAGGGGATTTTAACTTTAGTCATATTGATTGGAATTTCATGACAGGGAATTTAGAATCTAACGTCTTCTTAGAAGTAGTTCAGGATTGTTTTTTGAAGCACTTTGTGACAGAACCTACAAGGGGAAATAACCTGCTTGACTTGGTTCTGGCAAACAAGGAAACCCTTGTTAGTAATTTAGAAATTACAGAGGAACTCGGCACAAGCGATCAGAAATCAATTAACTTTAGCATTGAATGGAAGTGTGACAGTAGGGATAATTCAGTAATGGTCCCAGATTCTCGCTTAGCAGAATACGATGGGCTTAGAGAACACTTATCATCTGTGGACTGGGGTAACGAAGAGAGTTATCAGTATGAGAGCTTTCTTAACACAATACATGCTTCCCAAAGAACATTTATCCCATATAAGGAAATTAGGTCGAATAGAAATGACCCAAAATGGATGAATAATAGGCTCAAATATCTTTTAGGGCAGAAGAAAGGAATTTATAGGCGTATCAAAAGAGGTGAGGGTCATCTTATGAATCAGTATATTGACATTAAGAGGGACATTAAAAAGGGGATAAGAAAAGCTAAAAGGGACTATGAAATTAAAGTTGCTAGGGATTCTAAAACTAACCCAAAAAGTTTTTTCCAGGTATATAGAACAAAAGTCAGAGATAAGATAGGTCCCCTTAAAAATTACTATGGGCATCTTACTGACAAAGAGAATGAAATGTGCTGGATTTTAAATAATTATTTTCTCTCGGTTTTTACACAGGAAGACACTAATAATATTCCGGTAATTAATTTTTATAGTGGGCTAGAAGAAGATAAATTATGTAACATCACAGTCACTAGTGAAATGGTTGTGAAGCAGATAGACAGACTGAAGCAAAATAAGTCACAGGGTCCTGATGAGGTTTTTTCAAGGGTTCTTAAGTAATGCAAAATGGAACTCTGTGAACCATTAACTAATATTTTTAATTTATCTCTTCAAACAGGTGTAGTGTCTGATATGTGGAAGATGGCTAATGTAATTCCTAGATGGAAATATGTAGTATAAAATACCGACACAATGGAAATATAAACACATATAAAGTATAATGTGATACTTTATTGACAACGTTTCGCCCACACAATGGGCTTTTTCAAGTCACAAACAGATCTACCTGGGCGGAAGGTACGCGAGTATTTATAGTCAGGTTCAGAATTCTGTGGTTAAGTGGAGAATGCTGCATCTGATGATGTACCGAGTGTGGGTTATAGAGTCTAAAATCTTGGGTAGCTTGGAAGGGAGATTGGACAAGTTTGTGAGCAGATCTTCTGCAGTGTTCCTCCATTCCTATGTTCTTATGTGGGATAGCGATGAAGCAGTGTCTTGGCAAGTGGTTCAGCTATGTTATAGAAGCCATTGTTCTGGTTGATGTTGTTGGATATAGAGATAAGAGATAATTCCAGGATTCTTCGGTATTGAGTGTTGTCTTCTGTGGCGATAAGTCTTGAGTTTCTGAAGTTTATTAAATGGTTGTGTGAATTACGGTGTTGTACACAGGCATTCCTTGTATTATGAGACCTGCTTGCATATTGGTGTTTTGAAATATGCTTTTGGAGGTCTCTTGATGTTTCGCCCACGTATAATTTGCTGCAATCATTACAAGGGGTT
>NC_069493.1:1824854-1846517 GCF_026875155.1 Cherax quadricarinatus
TCGGGGTACCCTCACTGGAAAAGATTTCACTCCATGGTCTGGAACAAGGGGTCGTCCCTAGTCTAGAGAAGAGTTCAGCTCCATGGCTGTAACAAGGGGGTCAGTCCCTCAGCCGGAGAAGAGTTCAGCTCCATGGTCTGAAACAAGGAGGTCAGTCCCACAGTCTAGAGAAGAGTTCAGCTTCATGGTCTGGAACAATGTGGTCAGTCCTCAGCTGGATAGAGTTCAGCTCCATGGTCTGGAACAAGGTGGTCAGTCCCTCAGTCTAGAGAAGAGTTCAGCTCCATGGTCTGGAACAATGTGGTCAGTCCCTCAGCCTGGATAAGAGTTCAGCTCCATGGTCTGGAACAAGGTGGTCAGTCCCTCAGTCTAGAGAAGAGTTCAGCTCCATGGTCTGGAACAAGGTGGTCAGTCCCTCAGTCTAGAGAAGAGTTCAGCTCCATGGTCTGGAACAAGGTGGTCAGTCCCTCTGCCTGGAGAAGAGCTCAGCTCCATGGTCTGGAACAAGGTGGTCAGTCCCTCAGCCTGGAGAAGAGTTCAGCTCCATGGTCTGGAACAAGGTGGTCAGTCCCTCAGTCTAGAGAAGAGCTCAGCTCCATGGTCTGGAACAAGGTGATCAGTCCCTCAGCCTGGAGAAGAGTTCAGCTCCATGGTCTGGAACAAGGTGGTCAGTCCCTCAGTCTAGAGAAGAGTTCAGCTCCATGGTCTGGAACAAGGTGGTCAGTCCCTCAGCCTGGAGAAGAGCTCAGCTCCATGGCCTAGAATGACCATCGTTCCAGATCATGAAGCTGAACTCTCCTCCAGGCAGAGGGACTGACCACCTCAAACTATTTCTCCAAGGGTGATGGACAAATTTTACAACTATAACACGCCACTACCCAGCCCGTCTACACTACATTTTTTGTATATGTCTGAAGAAGCCTACCGTGTAGGCCCATACGTTTCAACAATATTCCCAACTACTGACATGTCATACCCCTCAACTTCTCAGTATTTTATAATATTTTAAACATATATACTGCGAACTGATACTGTAATCCCAGACATAATGAATGAAGAATATTCTACTTATGAAGAGGTAATTCGTAGGTTTAATAAAAATTTCGGGGACCGGAGGTTAAAAAACTATTAAACCCAAAGGTAACTAGGTAACTGGCTCGGTGGCCTGGGGTTAACGCTTGGTTCCCCACGGTGAGGGCCTGGGTTCGATTCCCAGCCAGAGTAGAAACATTGGACGTGTTTCTTTCCACCTGTTGTCTATGTTCCCCATCAGTAAAATGGGTACCTGGGTGTTAGTCGACTGGTGTGGGTCGCATCCTGGGACACTGACCTAAGGAGGCCTGGTCACAGACCGGACCGCGGGGGCGTTGACCCCCGGAACTCTCTCCAGGTAAACTCCAGGTAGGTCAGGTTAATTTGTGAAAATGTTGAGGAACAAACCAAGAACATAATTACTGTCACTTTGACCTGATACTTGGACAAACCCCCGATAAGATTTCGTTCGGATTTTTAACCCTGGATGGTTAGCCATCCAGGATAATCCAAGAAAGTCAGTGTGTCATCGAAGACTAACTTATTTCCATTGTGGTCCTCAATCTTGTCTCCCAGGATGCCACCCCCCACCAGTAGAATAACAAACCCCGGGTGCACCACACCAGTGAATAACACCCAGGATGCCACCCACACCAGTCCACTAAAACCCAGGATGCCACCCACACCAGTCCACTAACACCCAGGATGCCACCCACACCAGTAGAATAACACCCAGGATTGCCACCCACACCAGTTTGAATAACACCCCGGATGCCACCCTCACCAGTCGACTAACACCCGGATCCCACCCTCACCAGCCCAAATTTAAATTACCCAGGATGCACCCTCCCCAGTAAAAAAAAACACCCAGGTTTGCCACCCCACCAGTCGAAAAATTACCCAGGTCCCACCCTCACCAGTCGAATAATCCCCAGGTTTGCCCCCCTCCCCCAGTGGGGATAAAAAACCCAGGGCCACCCTCACCAGTCAAATTTATCCCCAGGATGCCCCCCACCCCAGCCCACTAACACCCAGGATCGACCCACACCACCCCATTTAAACCCCAGTTTGCAAACCAACCATTCCACTAACACCCGGGATGCGACCCACACCGGGCCCCCAAACCCACCCAGTATGCGACCCACACCATTTCCACAAACACCCAGTATGCGACCCACACCAGTCCACTAAACCCAGTTTGGGCCCCACACCAGCCCCAAATTTAACCCCGTATGCGACCCACCCAGTCCATAACCCCCAGTATGCGACCCACACCAGCCCACTAACCCCCATTTATGCGACCCACACCAGTCCACTAACACCAGGATGGGGACCCACACCACCCCCCACTAAAAACCGGGTTTTGCGCCCCACCCCAAAGGCCCACTAACCCCGGGGTATGCGACCCACCCCCAGCCCACTGACACCCAGGTACCTTTTTTGGGTTTCTAGGTGAACGGGACAATAGTGAAAGGAAAACGTGTCAAAAATATTTCCCCCCCAAACCGGGAATCAAAACCCGGGCCCTCCGTTTTGTGAAGCGGGAGTTTTAAAACCCCAGGCCACCGGGCCAGCTGTTCCATTTTAAACGCATCATTTTTCCCAGAATTTTTAAAAAGGTCGATAGTGAATTTTAAAGTGTTTTTGATAGCATGAAAACCCAATTTTTGAAATTCTGCTAGTTAAAGGGAAACGTGAGTTTGGGTTTTGGGGGAGTGTGGGTTCCCAAATGGGCGGTAATGCGGCATATATACGGTTTTTTTAAGGTGAACATACATTCATTTGGGGTTTTCCCAAAACCCCCCAACCCATGAATACTGAGGGAATCCCCTCTCTCCCCTCACCCACACCACACACACACACACAACACCACCCACACAAAACCCCTGTAGCTTCGCGAACGGCGGGGCCGGAGCTGTGACTGGGCCCCCTGAAACCCCAAAAAAGGTGAGAAACAAAAAAGGTGAGTACACACAAAAACCCAAAAACGGCCCAAAAGTGTTTATCGAAAGGGCCTTTCACAATAGAAAATTATTAATACACGCACGGTTCAATTTTATATATATATATATATATATATTATATATATATATAATTTATATTTTATATATTTTTAAAATATAATATATAATAATAAATATATATATACAGTATTGGGGTTTAAAAAAATAATAAACTGAGTAAAAGAAACATTTTTAACTTTTTAGTATCATTAAAGGGAAACCCCACATTTCTTTTAAGAATTTTTAAACATTCTCAGTGCTACTTGTAACGGTGAAGGGGTCTCTTAATATATTGGGAAAAATTTAAATACGTTGTGTTGCAGACAGCAGGGGCAGTTTTCCCAAGTGAGTGTTGTTGTAGGTGATAGTGTTTTTTTCCCAGGTGACAGTTGTTGTGTTGTGTGGTTTTGGGCCCCGTCGGGGGGGCCCCTACACCAACCCCTGTTTGGGGGCCCCAAAACCCAGGTTTCAACAAGGGTTTCAGCTATAAAGACCATTAAAGGGGGCTTGGGTTTCCCAAGGGGAGGAGGTAGACCACCCCACCCCACCTCCCGGGGAACCTGAAAACAGGTTACCTACCACCTAAAGGTTTCTTTCTCCAGGTGACCTCCCGCCCTTTAGTTTTTGGCTTACCTGCTCTTAAAAAAAAACCAAACTAAGGGACCTCCAGCTAAAAAAACCCAAACCCTATACTACGCCGGGCTATTTTAAAAAACCAACCCTAAAGGGCTTAGGGTTTCACCAAAACCCTTCCTTTCGCCACTTAAAAGAAGACGGGTTAAATACAACATTTTTCCCCACCCCCTAAACAAATATGGTACCCAAAACCGGCCTACACACCACCTAAAAAACGGGCCATACCCCCACCTATTACTTTTTTATACCCCTTTAAAAAAAAATTCCCAGCACCCCCCAAAGTTTTTCTTTGGCCCCCAAAAAACCAACCTACGAACACCTAACCCCTTCATAGGGGCCCAAACCTAAACCAACCTACAACACACCAAACCCTTCATATGGGCCACCAAAAAACCAACCTACGGGCCCCACCAAAGGGCCTTAAAAGGGCCACCTAAAACCAACCTACACACACCAAAGCCTTCTATGGGCCCCCTTAAACCCAAACCCTACACCCACACCTAAGTCTTCTTTAGGGGGCCACCAAAACCAACTTTCGAAAAACCTACCCTACTTAGGGGCCCACCTAAACCACATAGGGAAAACCCTTTCCCAAAATTTTGGACCACCTAAGCCAATTTTACACCCCCACCTACCCAATATGGCCACCTAAACCAACTTATGGAAAAATACACCTACTTAGGGGCCACCTAAACCCAAATATGGAGAACCTACACCTACTTTTGGGGACCTAAAACCGGGACCTATGGAGCCCCTAAACAGAACCTCGGTTCTTTTGCTTCCTCATTCGGTTTTTTAAAAATTCACATCAGAATTTTTTTTTCGGGTTATCATTCTTAAAATGAGAAAATTTAATTTTGGGTTTTTGGGAAGCACAGGAAGCAGTGGTTTAGGGTCAGGTCAGGGTTTCTCAGGGGTCGGGTTTTTTGGAAGTACAGGAAGCGTGGTTTAGGGTCAGGTCAGGGCTACCCCGGAGGATAAGGTTTTGGAAGTACAGGAAGCAGGGGTTTGGGGTGGGGTCAGGGCTATCAGGAGGATCAGGTTTTGGAAGCACGGGGAAAGCAGGGGTTTTTGGGGTTTCTGGTCGGGCTATTTCAGGAGGATCGGGTTTTGGAAACACAGGAAGCAGTGGTTTAGGGTCGGTCAGGGCTCTCAGGAGGATCGGGTTGGGGGAAACCACGGGAAAGCAGTGGTTTACGGTCGGGGTCGGGGCCCTACTCAGGGGGGTTTGGGTTTTTTGGGGAAGTACGGGAAAGCATTTGGTTTGGGGGTAGGTCAGGGTACTCAGGAGGATCAGGTTTTGGAACCCCAAGGGACCCAGGGTTTTTAGGGTCTGGGTTCCAGGGCACTCAGGGGAAATCGGGTTTTTGGGGAAGCACAGGAAGCAGTGGTTCGGGGGTCAGGCCAGGGCTTCTTGGGGGGTTCGGGGGTAAATTTTGACCTAACGAAATTCATCGGACCCTTCAGGATCTTGGGGGGGTGGGCTGGCTCACTGGGTCTACACAACTCAGCAATTTCTAACAAAATGTCTTGAATCCCGGCACCCAAACTTTTTGGTTACACTCCAAACCCAAAGTCTTATGGTGAGGAAAGGAAACAATATCTTCTAATTTCACTTTTTACTTATAAATCTCGTTTGGGGGGGTTTAGTTTTCGAGGGTTACAAACCCAAAGGCTTGCTCCTTCAGGCTTTAAAATCTGGGGTTTTAAGAGCTTTAAAAAGGGGGAGCCCTTCTTTTCCAGAAAAAATAGGGGGCTGAAGGCTCCCCTTTCGATGGGTTTGGAAGTGAGTGTGGGGTGGCTGGAGTGGGGAGGGGAATAATGCTACCAGCAGTGGGGGGGTTTCTGTCCTTGGCGGCGGGGAAAGGTGAGCTGGGAGGAGGAAAAGGCTCCTCCAGTGGGTGCAGTCCACCCACCTGCTACAAGTGGCGGTTTTTCCCCAAAAGTAAAGGGAAAAGGAAAACACAAAAAAAAGTTAAAAGAGAATTTGAAGGTAGGAAAAAGCTTCTCTGTTCTTCAGGGTGAGTGTACTTCAGTGATCAAATGAAGGGAAAGGTACTACTTCTGCTAAATTTAGGTAAGGAATTCTTTTTTTGGGTTTGGGGCTCAAAGGTAAAATATTTTGGACCGTGTTTCTGTAATAGGGATAAAAAGGTGAGGAAAAGTGGGTTGTGCTTTCCTGGCCTGTTGGTTTTTGACTTTGAAACAGGTTTGGGGAATATCATGTCAGGTAATGGGAACAAACCCCTTATCTGTCTCAGTGGTGGTTGAAAAGATATCTGGAAAAGGGTTTTGAGAGATGAGCGGTAGATAAAATACAGGTCAGCCGGGGATTTAATAGGTCTTAGGGGGGGTTCCAGTTTATATTTTAGCATCTTGCCTAGAAAAGGAGTGGGGGAATGAATGAATGTCTAAAAAAACTGGTGTAAATTGCTGGGTTTGGGCAGATTTCTGCAAGGAACTTGCCCAAACCCCTTTTATTGACAATGGAATAACTTTTTTGGCAAAAGTGATATGTATGCCAGGGAAGGGGGGGTTTCTTTTTTTGGGGGGAGGGGGGGTTTGCATTTGGGCCAAATCGATTTGGGGGGGGGGGGCCAAAAGCGACATATCTAGGATTTTAAACTTTATAGAAAATAGAGGTTTCGGGTGTGTGTGGGAAACCGTAGGTTTTCAGCAATAGAGTGAAAAAAAAATTAAATGTTTATTAAAACATTTTTTCATCATAAAGTTTTAAAAAAAAAGACAATGGATCAGGGTTTGCAAAGGAAGCAGCAGGGCAGCAATGGACTTTGCTCCCCCTTAAAATTTTACTATACTAATAGCAGGAGTTGGGAAGGGAAAAAAGATAGTGAGCTAAGATTAACTGCAAATGCAGGACGCATAGATATTATTGCTATAACAGGGGACCTGGCTCAGTCGGGAAAAATGGGGGAAAAGCCTTCTGCACGCCACATACAAGGTATAAATAATTCCACACTTGTGAGGTCAAGAAAGGGGGGGGGGGTGAAGTAGCCGGGTTTTTCAGAAAAAATTTGACTTGCTGTGTTAGGAATTTTATAAAAATTTGAAGCATCAGCCACTGAATCTGTTTGGTTACAGCTTTTCGAGGGCCCTTTAAAAATAATCAAACGTGTTTATTTACAGGGGGCCAAAATCTGATTGGGAGTGCCGTAAAACTTTTATGGGGACAAATTGTAAGGCATCTTTAAAAAGAAAAATTTTTTGTGGTAATGGGGGATTTCAATTTTAGACAAACTGTGGAGCAATTTGATGGGAATTTAGAGTCAGGGAATTTCTTTTTGCAATTTAGGATTGCTTTTTTTAAAAAAAATTTTTTGACATAGCCAACTAGAAAAAATAACCTGCTCGACTTGATCCTTGCCAGCAGGAAAATTTACTGAATAATAATCTTTAAGTTAATGGGTGAACTTGGGGAAAAAAAAAAATTTATCGCCCAAATTTACTCAATTTTAATTTTACCATGGGAAATTTCCCCAATAATTTGGGAAAAAAGTCTAAATTCCCGACTACTTTTGCTTGGTGATTTTTATAGGGGCTGAGAAATTAAACCCGGTTTAGCTGAATTGGGGAAAAACCCGACCCATAGGTCAGGTAGTTTGGGGATGTTGCTTTATATGACATTTTCCCGGGCCCTGTTCCAGGGTGCTCAGAAAACTTTTTGGGTTTCCCAATAGGGAAATCAGATAAAAAAAATGTTTAAATGGATTTAAAAATAAAAAAAATTTAATTTAAAAAATTTCATGGTCAAAAGAGAGGCTTATAGGCAAATCAAAAGAGGGGGGGCAATTTAAAAAATCAGTATATTCAGTTAAAGGGAAAATAAAAAAAGGGAATAAGAAAAAGCAAAAAAGAATTATTTAGGTTAAAGTTGCAAGAGAATCGAAGACTTTAAACCCAAAAAGGGTTCTTTTTCAGGTATTCGGGAAATATGATCAGGGGCAAGATAGCCCACTCAAAAGTTACTAGGTCACTCACGGACAGGGAAAAAGGAAAAGTTTTAGAATTTTTTTTAAAAAATACTTCCCCCTCAGTTTTTACACAGGGAAAATACTAGTGATATTCCCCAAAAAAAATAAAATTTTATAGGGGCAGGGGCGATAGTAAACATGCAGATTGCTCACAAGTACGGTCTTTAGGTAAAAAGATAAATTAAAACCCAACCCAAAACCCAGGCCCTGAGAACTGTATGCAAGGGGTTTTAAAGGGAAAGTAGGAGGAGCTTTTGCACACCTTTGGGTAATCTTTTTTTAACATATCACTACAAACTGGGATGGTGCCAGATTTAAATGGAAAATGGCAAAAGTGATAATATTTTCAAGCCGGGACAGGTTCCTTAGTTCGAAAAATAGACAAAAAAAATTAACTCCATAGAGGAAAAAATTTTTGGGGGGAAACAATAATTGCCAAGGCAATTACTAGGGTACCCTTTAATAGCAATTTTAAAAAATGATCAAACGAATCTTAGCACGCTTTTTAAAAAGGGGGGTTCCTCCCTTTTAAATTTATTAACTTTTTTCACTTTAAAATATTTGAGGAGGTAGATCTAGGTAATGGGAAAATGATAAAGGGGTATATGGGCTTCGGTAAGGCTTTGATAGAGCCCCCATCAAAAAACTTTGGATAGAGGCATGGTTGACCGATAGGCAGCAGGGGAGTTTCGTTAAAGGGGAGGGAAAAAAGAGTGGGGGGAAACCTCACGAGAAGGTTCCACAGGGGTCAGTGTTTTGGGGCCCCTTTTTTTTCACAAACTACATAAACGACTTCGAAGAGGGGAAGAAATAGCAATAAAGCAAAATTTTCCCATGACCAAAATTTGGCCAAAAGAAATTTATTCTGACGAGGACACTGTTTTACTCCCGGTGATTTTAAAAGATGGATGCAGTGATCGGACACGTGGCAGATGCAGTTTAATTTAGAACCCAAATTTCAAAATTATAAAAAAAATTTGGCCCGGAAAAATAACCATGCCACATTTTAAAAATAAAAAAATGTTTGATCATAAATTACTGATTATGAAAAGGATTTTAGTTTGGTTAGCAGTTTAAACTGAAACTAAGGGGAAAAAGTGCATTAGTGTTTTTGCAATTGAGTTAACGGGTCCTTGGTTTATATCAAAGGGATAAAATTTTTGGGACATCAGGTTAATTTTTTTATTTCTTTCAAAATTCATGTACAAGGTATTCAGGTAAAATGTTTTAAGGTATACAAGTACATGTACAAGGTATACAAAATTAAAGTACAAAAGGGTTTTTGCCCCAAAATTACATCAAAAGGGCATAATATTATATTGAAAGCCCCCTTTTTATTTCGTGCACTTCGGGCAAATTTTGGTTTAGTTTTTTTTTTTTTCCAGGATGCGACCCAAAACCAGCCCATTAAAACCCCGGTACCCATTTTACACTGATGGGTGAAAGGGGGGACAGCAGGGGGTTTATGGGGAAAAACGCCCTAATATTTTCCAGCCGTTCCGCAGGAGATTCGAACCCCAGACCTCAGTGTGTGTGAGCTCTTTCAGATTATGCTGCACAGTTTTAATCACCGAATTTCAGAACGGATATAAATGTTATGGATTCTACTTTTTGCTAATATTAATTTTTCCCTGTCCCTCAAAATTTACTTTTCACTTGCAGAAGGGAATGCCGTTCGACTTTGCTTATGCTGTCAACGACGAATACAGCGGTAACATGTTCAGTCACAGAGCGAACTCAGATGGACTGGTGACGAACGGGGAATATTCTGTTGTTCTCCCTGACGGCCGCAAGCAGGTGGTCACCTTCACAGCAAACACGACTTAGGTTACCTGGCTAAGGTCACCTATGGGGGGCAAGCCTCCTATCCGTCCTCGACACCTAATACCTATAACTAACGAAATTTGCTGCCAAAAGCTAGTCTTAAACGTGTATTTCTAAAGGCACTGTGCATCTGCTGGTAATCTTTGGAACCCCACTTGTTACTTGGTATCATTGTTACCATTAAGAAAACAATACGTTCCTCGAAATAAGTTATTATTCCTATTTATTAGTTGGGGTCAGGAAGATATAGCAAGCAAATTGTGCAAGTTCTTATTTTTCTTTCCGCTTTCATGCTTTAGGTTCTCATTTCTATAATTATTGTAAATAACACTAACTTCATAGATTACCATTTGACTTGTCTTATGGTCAAGTGAGGTTTGCTGACAGCAGCATCCAGCCTCTACATCTGTGTTATAGGCAACACTTCTGATATAACGAACACTCTTGTTAAAAGCAACAGTCGTGTTAGAAGCAACGCAGACTGTAGCAGATTTGATATCCATGTGTCAGTGTGCATTCAGGATTGTGTTCACAGAAGGTTTAAATTTGAGACTGACAATTGTGATCCACTTGAACTCATGGAGGTCAAGGCTGTGTCACCCCACTCATTAGTGGTTAAGTCAGCAGTCCTCTTGACACAAGAGATCAAGATTTAAGTCAGCAGTCCTCTTGACACAAGAGATCAAGATTTAAGTCAGCAGTCCTCTTGACACAAGAGATCAAGATTTAAGTCAGCAGTCCTCTTGACACAAGAGATCAAGATTGTGGCCCGTATTGTATTAAGTCAATACTCGACCTCCTCACCCTAAGAAGGTCTAAACTGGACACCTTGACCTACGAAGTTCAAGCCTAGACCACATCGCCCTACAGAGGTGAAAACTGGACCATATCGACCCTGGGAGCTCAACACTTGATGACCTTGACCACCGAGGTCAAGACTTTGATTCTTTTCACACGCATGTTACTTTAAGACTAGGCCATCTGGCTCTAATTCTGCGTTACCTTCGTTATTATATTTTGATAAATATTGTCTATTTTATTACATTTCTCGAATATTGTAAGAATTAAGGAATAAAATAATTAGATAATAAAATATTTTAACAATAATCTGTTTTTATTTCCATTAGGTGTCTCTTACAAGTAAATTAATTAAAATTTCCTACAATGGCACTCAGATTTGCATCACTCCATCAGCGAAATTTATTGCCCGTTAATTTATCTTCGACAGATTTATTAAATATTGTTAAATATTGAATACTGGCTGTATTCCTGCATTGGTCTTCTGCTGTTTAGTGATGGGTTGCATATGCTTGCTATCACCACCTTTCATTCCCCAGTCTAGAGTCTGTCTACTGTGTAGTTATTTGACTGCTATGTGTAGTTATTTGACTCTATCAGTTTCTGATTAACAGACCTATTCTCTCTCTTCTGCTTCTCTATTTTCTCATAATTTGATATCCAGCTGAAAAAAATTCATATGCTACCTTTATTAGTTTTTCCCAGATGTGTTGTCATGGGCAGGTAGGAAAGGCCTTTTTTTACCATCATGCCATTTATAGCTACATCTCTTTTTGACTTCATTTTATTCCATTTCTCATAGAGTTCTGAGAATATGCACTTTCTCCCACGTCTTCAACTGAAGTTAAATACTTAGCGACCCTCGTGGTGAATAACTTCCCAGAGCACAATAACCAATACATCACTGGTAAATTAAAGTTCTATAGACAGGTACAGTGTCTACTGAGGGTCGCAGGACCCAATATGGTGTATATTATTCTTGTTCTTCATGGTACTCTGCTTTAACAAAAAAAAAAGAAAGACGTACTACAAATCATCCAGAATAAAATGGTTAGATTCATCCTCGACCTGAGTCCAAGAGAGCATGTAGATCAGGAATGTTGAAGACAGAGTAAAGTAACTGAAGTTAAATCACATTTATAGAATTGCTCACAAGCAGTGTCCAGAATACCTTGCTGCCAAATTTATTAAGGTTAGCAACCAAAACCAGTATGGTGCTAGGGAACAGGAACACAACATTTGTACAGTTAGTTTAATATGTTTATTATGCACCCCATACCCATCCTGTGGGAGGTAGTCAAAAGATTACAGAGGTACATAATTGGTCCAGGGACTGGACTCCAAAGTTTTGATAGCTGAGCAAGTTACAGAGGCAATGAACTCACAATTTACAAAGGTAACATTTGTACAGTAGACCGTTATATCACATGGTAGTTACGTTCCTGAAAATGTTGTTAGGTAAAACTGTGTTAGATAAACTGAAGTACTTATAGGAAAAATAGGGTTATGTTCCTGGTAGCCCCCAAAAAGCCAAACAACTTTTTTCTAGACCAACAGATCTTACAAAAATAAAAGTGAATATGTAATTGTAGTTCATTGTTGTGATATATTATGTTTTTACTGCTTATGACTACAAATGCAACAGAAATAATAGTATTTCTTACCTTAAAGTGTGGGTACTTGTATTTGTGGATGATTGTGAAGAAAGTGGATATATATGGTGTGGCCGTACTGGGCTGAGGTGGATGGTTGTTCGTTGTTGGCAGAAGTGGATGGTAGAGGTTCTGGTACTAAAGTCAATGGTTGTATTGGTGTGTGCATAAATTCTGTAACGGATTTACATTGCAGTACATTATACAACTGATAGTAAGGCATAATCAGCTGGTCTAGACTCCATTTCAGAGCACTGCAAATAGATTTGTCAGGGTCCTTTTCAGTGAAAAGTCTGCTAGTTTAGCAGCAACATGGAACTGCTCACATAATTGCTGCAATATTAGCAGTTTTTCTTCTGGGTCTTCTGTTATGTGGCTCCCTAGTATCTGTGCATCGAGCTCTACCAACATTTTCTCTGGACTCCTGTCATCATCATCATCTTCTAAGAGCTCATTCACATCATCTTCATTCATATCTTCAAAACCATCACCTGGTAATCTCCTTGCCAGCTGAACAATTTCCTGAACCTGACTCTCAAACAAGGGAAAACAAGTGAGAGAATTAACTACAGAAGGCCATAACTTTCCCCAGCGATGATTGCTTGGCAGATATTCAATTCAATTCAATTCAATTCAAAGTTTATTCTCTATAAGGATTACAATGCTGAGTTTACATAAATTTGGTTATTGTTTGGTTTACATGTAGTAAAATTGTGATTACAGAGTGTACCACTAGAACACCTAGCATGGCTAGGTATTACAGAGTGTACCACTAGAATGCTTAGCATGGCTAGGTATTACAGAGTGTACCACTAGAATGCTTAGCATGGCTAGGTATTACAGAGTGTACCACTAGAACGCTTAGCATGGCTAGGTATTTCAGAGTGTACCACTAGAATGCTTAGCATGGCTAGGTTTTTACAGAGTGTACCACTGAACGCTTAGCATGGCTAGGTATTACAGAGTGGGACCACTAGAACGCTTAGCATGGCTAGGTTTACAGAGTGTACCACTAGAACGCTTTTGCATGGCTAGGTAATTACAGAGTGTAAACCCCTAGAATGCTTAGCATGGCTAGGTATTACAGAGTGTACCACTAGAACGCTTAGCATGGCTAGGTATTACAGAGTGTACCACTAGAACGCTTAGCATGGCTAGGTATTACAGAGTGTACCACTAGAACGCTTAGCATGGCTAGGTATTTCGGGCATACTTAGTTTTATTCTTAATTGTAAAATATTACAAATTATGAGGTAAGTTGGTCTTATGGCTAAGTGACTAAATACTAGTTTATGAGTTTAGCAATGTGAATGCTTTTGTTTTGGCACAGTATATAGTTTCAGTATTGGAATATCACAGGATTCATTATTTTAAGACTGAGATTAATATTTGTTTATGGTCAAATGAGTGAGTGAGTGTAAGTGTGAACCACCAGGTGGTATTCGTGTAATATAACAGTCTACTGTAGTTCCTACAGTAGGTAGTCAGGCTTTTAACGCATTTTATAAACCAGTAGAAGGCCTCGGTCAGATGACCAAAAGTTCCAGCTGCCAGTCATCATATAACTAAGACCCACATCAGGAAACACTTGTCCTGTTTCCTAATGAATATTACCTAACCAAACCACGGAATGGGCGGAGATCGAACCCGTGGAAAGTGAGTCATATAACCGTAACACAGTTTGTTTGCAGTTGTGTTTTTACGATTTCGTGAGTCAAAATGATTCTCATGTAACAACTAGAGAATGACTCTTTTGATCAGCTTCAAACCTATATTAAGTTAGGTTAGGTAAGATTCGTTAGGAAACAGGACAAGTGTTTCCTGACATGGATTTTAGTTATTTGATGACCGGCAGCTGGAGCTGTGGAAATTATTTAATTTTCCGAAGTCATGGTGCCTAATATGTGTTTAATGTATTGCTGTTGGTCTGAACTGCATTTGAAAGTGGAAGAGAATGAACAGAGGGCGAGCTTAGCGCATGCGCAAGGGGTCGCATGGGCAGGAGGCTGGGCATGGGGGGGTTGGGGTATATAGGCCTAGAGAGAGAGTCTGAGTTAACATGGAACCAGGAAATTGGCGGTTCCAGGTAAGATAAGATAAGATAAGATTTCGTTCGGATTTTTAACCCCGGAGGGTTAGCCACCCAGGATAACCCAAGAAAGTCAGTGCGTCATCGAACCGAGGGCCGAAACGTGATTAGTGGTCTCTCTTCATGATAGGAAGTGTTGTAACTGTTCCCGGAGTAGAATAGGGGAATGTAAGTTGTCAAAACCACCATAATAGGGTGATGATAATGGTAAATAGTGAGGGAAACCCAGGCGGGTAGGATGGGATGCGCTATTACAGAGTATTCAGGGAAAAATACCCGTGATTCAGTCATCACTCATCGGGCTCAAATCTTAATCGATCGACTTCTAATGTGTGTAAAATTAATGGGACATTAAGTCGTCTTGTGAACTGTAGTGAAATCAGTGATAATAACGTTAAGTTTAAGGAATGGTTGAAGTGATAGGAGCCGCCATTCTGCGAGTGAGTAAGCACATGTTAACCTCGTGTTTCCTGTCCCGAGGATAGTGGAGTTTTTACGGAGTCACGAGTTCTAAATCGGGACAAACCAAGTGATATCATAATCCTGTTGGAAGAAGATCCGTTTCAGCTGGCAGGATATTGGGATCTGAGGAGGAAATAAGACAGACAAGGAATGCGACCTCCTCACCCACAGTTAAGTAACCTTTCTAGTTATAGCAGACTGATACTGGCCATTTACATATGTTATAATATGATAGGTGCTGTGGGTGATCCAGCTGCATCAAGTAACCACCAGAGAAAATTTGGTAAGTGGTGGTATTATACAAGTGTTTTTCCTGATGGACATATATGTGTGTAACCCACCCCACCTTTTCCTTCAGTCAATAATAATAACCCATACAGTCCACAACTAATTAGTAGTGCCGTACTTGTGGGTGCTGTCCACTTCTATACTGGTCTAGGATAGATATGGGTAAGATTTGTGTGGGTTATCGAAGGGGCCACTTGCAGTGACCAGGGGTGGCGTAAGTTTTGTCACACGTCTACACGGGGTAACTACTGTAAACAATATATGGTTGTCGCCTCCCAATAAGATTACTTGTATGAATGTAATGTTGGGGTTCATACAGGTAACCCCTTATAAATTTTCCATAGGAACTTTTGGTGATCTGACAGCGGCCTTCCACTGGTTTATAAAATGTTTGTACTCACCTAATTGTGGTTGCAGGGGTCGAGACTCAGCTCCTGGCCCCGCCTCTTCACTGATCGCTACTAGGTCCTCTCCCTCTCTGCTTCCTGAGCTTTGTCATACCTCTTCTTAAAACTATGTATGGTTCCTGCCTCCACTACTTCACTTGCTTGGCTATTCCACTTCCTGACGACTCTATGACTGAAGAAATACTTCCTAACGTCCCTGTGACCCCTTGTTTCTGTGTCCCCTCTCCATAACATCCTATCTCTGTCCACCTTGTCTATTCCCTGCAGTATCTTGTATGTCGTTATCATGTCTCCTCTGACCCTTCTGTCCTCCAGTGTCGTCAGTCCAATTTCCCTCGACCTTTCCTCGTACGACATTCCCCTGAGCTCTGGGACTAGCCTTGTTGCAAACCTTTGTACTTTCTCTAACTTCTTGACGTGCGTGCGTGTGTGTGTGTGTGTGTACTCACCTATTTGTACTCACCTATTTGTGGTTGCAGGGGTCGAGTCCTAGCTCCGGGCCCCCGGGCCTCTTCCCCGGTTGCTACTAGACCCTCTCTTCCCGCCCCATGAGCTTTATCAAACCTCGTCTTAAAACTGTGTATGGTTCCTGCCTCCACTACGTCATTTTCTAGGCTATTCCACTGCCTTACAACTCTATGACTGAAGAAATATTTCCCTACTATCTCTCTGACTCATTGTGTCTTCAACTTCCAATTGTGGCCTCTGTTTCTGTGTCCCCCCCCTGGACATCCTGTCCTTGTCCACCTTGTCTATTCCACGCAGTATTTTATATGTCGTTATCTGTCCCCCCTGACCCTCCTGTCCTCCAGTGTCGTCAGGCGATTTCCCTTAATCTTTCTTCATAGGACATTCCCCTTAGCTCTGGAACTAACCTTGTTGCAAACCTTTGTACTTTCTCTAGTTTCTTGACGTGCTTTATCAAGTGCGGGTTCCAAACAGGTGCTGCATACTCCAGTTGGGCCTGACATACACGGTGTACAGTGTCTTGAATGTTTTCCTTACTAAGGTGTCGGAATGCGTTCTCAGGTTTGCCAGGCGCCCATATGCTGCAGCAGTTATCTGATTGATGTGTGCTTCCGGGACATGCTCGGTGTTATACTCACCCCAAGATCTTTCCCCTTGAGTGAGGTTTGCAGTCTTTGGCCACCTAGCCTATACTCTGTCTGTGGTCTTCTGTGCCTTCCCCTATCTTCATGACTTTGCATTTGGCAGGATTAAATTGGGAGAAAGCCTTTTGCTGGACCAGGTGTCCAGTCTGTCCAGGTCTTTTTGAAGTCCTGCCTGGCCCTCATCAGATTTAATTCTCCTCATTAACTTCACATCATCTGCAAACAGGGACACTTCTGAGTCTAACCCTTCCGTCATGTCGTTCACATATACCAAAAATAGCACTGGTCCTAGGACCGACCCTGTGGGACCCCGCTCGTCACAGGTGCCCACTGTGATACATCATTACGTACCATGACTCGTTGTTGCCTCCCTGTCGGGTATTCTTGATCCATTGCAGTGCCCTTCCTGTTTTATGCGCCTGATGCTCTAGTTCTGCACTAATCTCTTGTGAGGAACTGTGTCAAAGGCCTTCTTGCGTCCAAGAAGATGCAATCAACCCACCCTCTCTTCTCTTGTTCTTACTTCTGTTATTTTATCATAAAAACTCCAAAAGGTTTGTGACACGGGGATTTGCCTTCCGTGAATCCGTGGGTTGGCATTTATACTCCTGTTCCTTTCCCAGGTGCTCCACCACTCTCCCCCTGATAATCTTCTCCATAATTTTGCATACTATACACGTCAATGACACAGGTCTATAGTTTAGTCCCTCTTTTCTGTTCCTTTTTTGAAAATGGGAACTACATTTGCTGTCTTCCATACCTCAGGTAGTTGCCCAGTTTCAGGGATGTGTTGAAGATTGGGGGAAAAGTGGTACGCACAACATATCTGCCCCCTCTCTAAGGACCCATGGGAGAGATTTTGGGCCGGTCCCATTGCCTTTGAGGTATCGTTTGTCCCTTAGCAGTTTCTTCACCTCCCCCTATTCTGTATGTATGTCGTCCAACACTTGTTGGTGTATTCCTTGTTGGTGTCCCCATCTGGTCTGTCCCCCAGAGTCCTTCCTGTCTCTACTGTAAATATTTCCCTTAAATCTCGTGTTGAGCTCCTCACATACCTCTTGATGTTTCTTGTGAGTTCCCCACCTTCTTTCCTCAGCCTTATCCCTGGTCCTTGACTGTTGTCTTCTTCCTAATGTGGCTATACAGCATTTTTCGGGTCAGATTTGACTTTCGATGCTATGTCGTTTTCATACTGTCTCTGGGCCCCCCTCCTTATCTGCGCATACTCGTTTCTGGCTTTTCTACTAATCCCCTTTGTTTTCCTGGGTCCTATGCCTCCTGTACTTTTCCATTCTCTGTTGCACTTAGCTTTTTGCCTCCCTACACCTTCGGGTAAACCAAGGACTCGTCTTGGTCTTCCTATTATTTCTGTTTCCCTTGGGAACAAACTTTCCTCTGCCTCCTTGCACTTTGTTGCCACATATTCCATCATCTCGTTTATGATTTTCCTACCTTTTTCTCTGTCCCACTGAACTCTGCAGGAAGTTTCTCATCCCTGTGTAGTCCCCCCTTTTATAGTTTGGCCTGTCCCCTTCAGTTCCTGTTACCTTCTCCACTTGTAACTCTACTATATAGTCAAAACTCAAAAACCACATGATCGCTAGCTCCAAGGGGCCTCTCGTAAGTGATGTCCTCGATGTCTGAACTGCTCAGGGTGAAAACAAGATCCAGTCTTGCTGGCTCATCCTCCCCTCTCTCTCTGGTTGTGCCCCTGACATGTTGATGCATGAAGGTTTTCAAGTACCACACCCATCATCTTGGCTCTCCATGTTTCGGGACCCCATGTGGCTCCAGGTTTTCCCAGTCAAATCTCCCTGTGGTTAAAAATCGCCCATTACCAGTAACTTTGCTCTGCTCGAGTGAGCTCTTCTTGCCACTCAGCCAGTGTGTCCACCATCACCCTGTTGTTTTCTTCGTACTCCTCTCTTGGCCTCTTTTGCAGTTCTGTGGTGGGTTATACATCACTCCAATGACTACTTTATGTTTTTCCGGGGCTGAATTGTACCTACAATGTAGTCTCTTTCTCCAATCATGTTTCCCTGCCTTTCCCTTTCCTCAAATCCCCATTGGGTGTTTTATGAGCAGTGCAACCCCTCTCCCCTCTACTCCTTCTATCTTTCCTCAGGATCTGATATCCTGGTGGGGAAAATTGTGTCTGTTATTATCTCAGCGAGTTTTGTTTCTGTGACTGCTATGATGTCTGGGGATTTTTCACTGATTCTTTCATTCCCCCTCCTATGTTTATTCATTATTCCATCCGCATTTGTGTAAACCAAACCTTTAGTTTCTTTTCTATCATTGTGGTCATGCAAGTATATTGGGGTTGGGGGAGGGAGAGCCTTGGTGGGGGCCTATATGGGGCTGTGGTTTTAGGTGGGGTTTTGTGTTGATGGGGGTGGGGTCAGAATGCCCATAAGGGACAGCTGGTTGGGGTGAGGTTTGTGATATGGGGGTTGGTGGCAGAGGAACAGTGAGTGGGTTGGAGTATAGGTTGCTCAGTTGCGTTGGGAATGCGCGGGGTGGGTCTTTTGGTGGGAGATTCTGTGGGGGGGTGTTTGCCCTTCCTCCTGTGTCTGGGTCTGCTCATTTTCATTGCTTCTCGTTCCTCCTTGCGTTCTGTACCCTCTCTTTCAGTGTAGTCTTTCTTCTTGTGTTCTGTCGCGGTCGAGGTATACTCTCTGGTACCCCTCTTTGTCTCTCAGTCTTGCTTTTCTCTTGCAGGGAAACCGATTCGAACTGATTCTTCCTTGAAAGTTTACTCTGACAGGCCGTATCCTTCCACTCGCAAACCCCAATTCTCTGAAAATTTGTCACCTGGGTCATATTGCCCTCCCCTATTGTTTTCATGATGCCTTCAATCATTTTTTTCTCCCCCTGTTTTATTTCTTCAAAGTTGGCCCCTTGGCTTCTTGGAGCCCGTTTCACAAAAACTGGACCTCGCCCTTTCCCCCTCCCACTGAGTCTCCATCTGCTTCCTTGAGGCATTTTGTTTCCTTCCTTGACATGTTCTTGCCTTCAGTCCCTGTCATATCTGAAACATCTATTCTTAGTGGACTGTCTTTCCTGGCCGCTGTCCGTGCTACTGCAGTTTGGGTGTTAGAACCTCTGCATATAAAAAACCCTTTATTTTCTTCGGACCTGTCGCTTGATCTTAGTGTGCTCATCGTCTTTTCCCCGGCCCCACGTGGGTCTGATAGGTCCTTCGTGTACGGCATGTCTCCGTTGTTGCTTACCATCCCCTTGTCTGCGCCTGGGCTCTGAATTTCCATCTTGTCTTCAGACCTGTCGTTTGATCTCAGTGTGCTCGTGTCTTTTCCCTGGCCCCACGTGGGTCTGATAGGGCCTTCCTGTACGGCATGTCTCCGTTGTTGCTTACCATCCCTTGTCTGCGCCTGACTTTGAATTTCCTGATGTCACGTCTGAATTGTCATTTTTCTCTCTAATCTGTTTCAGGCTTTGCAGTTTCTCTTCTAAGCACTGTATCCTAGCTTCTGCTGCTAAGGCCTGTACTTCCCACTTCCTGCACTCTTCAGCTATCCGCTCCTCCATTTTCTTACCAAGCTCTACTATCTTCCTTCCCCACTTTCCTCCCTTTTTTTTGGGGCTCTAACTCCCAGTCTTTCCCCCTGGTTCTTCTACCCGATCTCTGGTTTTCCGTCCTCTAAGGCCACCCATATTTTTTTTTTTTTTTTTTTTTTTTTTTTTTTTTTTTTTTTTTTTTTTTTTTTAGGGAGGGAGAGAGAGAGGGAGGGGGGAGAGAGAGGAAGAGAGAGAGGGAGGGGGAAAAGGGGAGAGGGGGAGAGAGGGAGAGAGAGAGGGAGAGAGAGGGGGAGAGAGAGGGAGGGGGAGCGAGGGAGAGAGAGAGGGAGGGAAAAGAGAGAGGGAAGAGAGAGAGGGAGAGTGAGGTGAGGGAGAGAGAGAGAGGGAGGGGTGAGGGAGAGAGAGAGGGAGAGAAGGAGGGAGAGAGAGAGGGAGAGGAGGGAGAGAGAGGGGAGGGAGAGAGAGAGGGGGAGAGAGAGGGGGGAGAGAGAGAGAGAGAGAGAGGGAGAGAGAGAGGGAGAGAGAGAGGGGAGAGAGGGGATAGCTAGGGATCCTTAACCCTTTTCAAAAACCCCGTGTAAAAAAAAAAAAAAAAAAAAAAAAAAAAAAAAGAGAGGGAGAGAAGGAGGGAGAGAGAGAAGGGAGAGGGGAGAGGGAGAGAGAGAGAGAGAGGGGGGAGTGGAGAAAAGAGAGAGAGAGAGGGAGAGAGAGAGGGAGAGAAGGAGGGAGAGAGGGGAGAGAGAGAGGGAGAGAGAGAGGGACCTCTTTGCTGAACACTTTGCTACCAAAATGCAAGTTCCTGATCCAGCAAGGGACCCTCCTTGGCTAGCTGCAAGAAATGTGTCAAAACTGTCAGTGGTGACAATAAGGCAGGAGGAGGTGCATTTCCCTTTTTAAATCACTTGACCAAGAAAAGGTGTGGGCCCAGACAAGTTTAGCCCAAAATTGTTGAGAGATGTGCAGACCAGCTAGCAGCACCTCTAACTCGCATTTTTTCAGCATGCCTAGTACAGTGGTAAATGGCCCTCTCCATGGAAAGAGGCAAATGTAAATCCCTGTTCACAAAAGAAGAGCAGAGCAGAAATCAGCAAAATACAGACCCGTGTCACTCCTGTCAATCACTGGTAAGATCCTTGAGACAATAATTCAAGGACAAATGACAGATTTTTTTGACTACCCCTCACTACTTTGTGATCGTCAATATGGCTTCAGGAAAGGTTACTCTGCTGCTGATTGTTGTTAAACCTCTCCACTAAGTGGCACCAGTCACTGGTTTAAACCAAAGTCAGCTGTGTGGTAGCATGGACATTGCTGGCGCTTTCGACCGGGTGTGGCACCAGGGCCTTTAGCAAAACTTCAAGCACTGGGGGAAATTTCAGGCTCTACGCTATGTCTCCTCAGTGATTACCTTCATGGTAGATCTCTAAGTGTAGTCCTCAATGGAACGGAATCAGCAAAGGGATCCTATTGGGGCAAGCGTTCCCCAAGGAAGTGTGCTGGGTCCACTGTTATGGAATGTCTACTTCAACGACCTTCTTCATTCATCCCAGAATCACATGCATATGCGACGGACTGTACACTGACATTCACTTTATCCAAGAGAAGAAATGCCGCTGCTCTAAGCTACATCAATCACCAGCTGAGAGCTATATCAGCTTGGGGAAATAGATGGCAAGTAACATTTGCACCTGAAAAAACGCAAATGATGTTCGTCTCTAGGCACCATGATGGTAATGCTGGCGCAGTAGTAAGGATGAATGGGCGTTGTTGGCACCTGGAGAAGAAGTTGATTATCCTTGGGGTGAAATTTTTCTCCAAACTAACCAGA
>NC_069493.1:1847017-1865338 GCF_026875155.1 Cherax quadricarinatus
TATATGCACTAAGAACATAAGAACATAAGAAAGGAGGAACACTGCAGCAGGCCTGTTGGCCCATACTAGGCAGGTCCTTTACAATTCATCCCACTAACAAACATTTGACCTACCAATTTTCAATGCTACCCAAGAAATAAGCTCTGATGTGCAAGAGGGACATTAAAAAGGGGATAAGAAAAGCTAAAAGGGACTATGAAATTAAAGTTGCTAGGGATTCTAAAACTAACCCAAAAAGTTTTTTCCAGGTATATAGAACAAAAGTCAGAGATAAGATAGGTCCCCTTAAAAATAACTATGGGCATCTTACTGACGAAGAGAATGAAATGTGCTCGATTTTAAATAATTATTTTCTCTCGGTTTTTACACAGGAAGACACTAGTAGTGTTCCAGTAATTAATTTTTATAGTGGGCCAGAAGAAGATAAATTATGTAACATCATAGTCACTAGTGAAATGGTTGTGAAGCAGATAGACCGACTGAAGCAAAATAAGTCACCGGGTCCTGATGAGGTTTTTTCAAGGGTTCTAAAGGAATGCAAAATGGAAGTCTGTGAACCATTAACTAATATTTTTAATTTATCTCTTCAAACAGGTGTAGTGTCTGATATGTGGAAGATGGCTAATGTAATTCCTATTTTTAAAACAGGGGACAAGTCGTTACCGTCAAATTACCGCCCAATAAGCCTGACCTCAATTGTAGGCAAATTACTAGAGTCAATTATAGCTCAAATTATAAGAAGCCATCTCGATAAGCATAGCTTGATTAATGATACTCAGCATGGATTCACAAGAGGCCGGTCTTGTCTAACTAATTTATTAACTTTTTTCAGTAAAGCTTTTGAGGCTGTTGACCACGATAAGAACATAAGAACATAAGAAGAACATAAGAACGAAGGAACACTGCAGAAGGCCTACTGGCCCATGCGAGGCAGGTCCAAGTCTCCTACCGGCTTAAGCCAATGCACCCAACCTAGTCAGGTCAGGTCACATTGACTTAAGGGAGGAACACGGCAACCGACCTGGTAGCACAAGCTATCACGTCTAACTCACACCCACCCACATCTACTCATGTATTTATCCAACCTATTTTTAAAGCTACACAACGTTCTAGCCTCTATAACGGTACTTGGGAGTTTGTTCCACTCATCCACAACTCTATTACCAAACCAGTACTTTCCTATATCCTTCCTGAATCTGAATTTTTCCAACTTAAAACCATTGCTGCGAGTCCTGTCTAGGCTAGATATTTTCAGCACACTATTTACATCCCCTTTATTTATTCCTGTCTTCCATTTATACACCTCAATCATATCCCCCCTAATTCTACGTCTTTCTAGAGAGTGCAGTTTCAGGGCCCTTAGTCTATCCTCATAGGGAAGGTTTCTGATACATGGGATCAACTTTGTCATCCTCCTTTGTACATTTTCCAGAGAATTTATATCCATTCTGTAATACGGTGACCAAAACTGTGCAGCATAATCTAAATGAGGCCTAACCAAGGATGTATAGAGTTGAAGAACAACCTGAGGACTCCTATTATTTATGCTTCTTGATATGAAGCCAAGGATTCTATTAGCTTTATTGCGAACACTTATGCACTGTTGTCTTGGTTTCAGATTACTGCTAACCAGAACTCCTAAATCTTTTTCGCAATCCGTAATATTAAGATCTACATTATTTAGTTTATATGTGGCATGGTTATTGTCCTGTCCAACATTTAGAACTTTGCATTTGTCTATATTAAACTGCATCTGCCACTTCTCCGACCACTGCATCAGTCTATTCAAATCTTCCTGGAGTGCTCGAATGTCCTCGTCAGAATGAATTCGACGGCCTATTTTGGTGTCATCGGCAAACTTGCCGATGTCGCTCTTTATGCCCTCATCTATGTCGTTTATGTAGATTGTGAACAGCAGGGGGCCCAACACTGACCCCTGTGGAACACCGCTCGTGACACTTCCCCACTCTGATTTCTCCCCATTTATGCAAACTCTCTGCTGCCTATTTGTCAACCATGCCTCTATCCAGGAAAAAATTTCTCCTCCTATTCCATGTGCTTTAATTTTCCTCAACAGTCTCTGATGTGGGACCCTGTCAAAAGCCTTACTGAAGTCCATATACACAATATCATATTCATTACCATGATCTACCTCCTCAAATACCTTAGTGAAAAAAGTTAATAAATTCGTAAGGCAGGAACGCCCCTTTGTAAAACCATGCTGAGATTCGTTGATTAATTTATGCTTTTCAAGGTGGCTACGAACTGCCTCGGCAATTATTGATTCCATAAATTTTCCCACTATGGAGGTCAGGCTTATTGGTCTATAGTTCGAAGCTAAGGACCTGTCACCTGTTTTGAAAATAGGTATCACATTTGCCATTTTCCACTTATCTGGCACCATGCCAGTTTGTAGTGATATGTTGAAAAGATTAGCCAAAGGTGTGCTAAGCTCCTCTTTACATTCCTTTAGAACCCTTGCATACAGTTCATCAGGGCCTGGGGATTTGTTAGGTTTTAATTTATCTGTTTGCCTAAGGACCATGTCACTTGTGACCCTAATAGTGCACAGTTTATTATCGTCCTGTTCTACATAATTTATCATTACTGGAATATGCTGGTATCCTCCTGTGTTAAAAACTGAGAGGAAGTATGTGTTAAAAATTCTACACATTTCCTTATCACTGTCAGTGAGCTGACCCGAGGAACTTTTGAGTGGGCCTATCTTGTCCCTGATCTTACTTCTGTATACCTGAAAGAATCCTTTTGGTTAGTCTTCGATTCTCTTGCAACTTTAACCTCATAATCTCTTTTTGCTTTTCTAATTCCCTTTTTTATTTCTCTCTTTAACTGAATATGTCGATTTCTCAATTGCCCCTCTCCTCTTTTGATTTGCCTATATATGCCTCTCTTTTGACCAATCAGATATTTTAATCTATTGTTCATCCATTTAGGATCATTTTTGTTTGATCTGATTTCCCTATTTGGAACATAATTTGACTGAGCAGCTAGAACTATGCCCTGGAAAGCATCATATCGGCAACCGTCACCACCTACCTGACCCTTAGTCAGGTCATTCCAGTTCAGCCCACCTAAGTAATTTTTCAGTCCTATGAAATCAGCCAAGCGAAAGTCAGGGACGGAGACTTGATTGCCATTATTAGGGGAATTCCATGATATATTAAAACTGAGTGATTTGTGATCACTTTCCCCAAGCTCATCATTAACCTCAAGATTATTAATTAGTGTTTCCCTACTGGCAAGAACCAAGTCAAGGAGGTTATTTCCCCTAGTTGGCTCTGTCACAAACTGTTTTAAAAAACAATCCTGGATCGTATCAAGAAAGTCACCTGACTCTAAATTTCCTGTCAAATTGCTCCAGTCAATCTGTCTATAGTTGAAATCTCCCATTAGCACAACATTTTCGTATGTAGATGCCTTACGAATTTCGTCCCATAGAAGTTTACTGCACTCCCTATCAAGATTTGGGGCCCTGTAAATCACACCCAAAATTAGTTTTTCTAGGCCCTCGAGAAGCTGTAACCAAACAGATTCAGTGGCTGACGCTTCTAATTTAATATCTTGTCTAACACAACAATTTAAATTGTCTCTGACATACATCGCTACTCCACCACCTTTCCTGTTGACCCTGTCAGTGTGGAATAATTTATAGCCTTGTATGTGACATTCAGAGGGCATCTCTCTATCTTTCAGATTGAGCCAGGTCTCTGTTATAGCATATATATCTATGTTTCCTGCACTTGCAATTAATCTTAGCTCATCTATCTTATTTCTTACACTCCTGCTATTAGTATAGTAAACCTTAAGGGAGCTAGTCCCTTGCTGCCCTCTGCTGTCCCCCTTTGTTTGCTGACCTGAATCTATTGTCTTTATTTATAACTTCATGCTGAATGCCTTTTATACATTTACTGTTTCCAACCCAAGTGTTGCAACCTGCTTGTTTCCCACACACACCCATACCTCTATCTTCCATCAGTTTAAAATCATAGGCATTTCACCAATGGCCTTCTCAATCGAGTCTGCAAGTGCTACCACCCCAGCCCCAGAGAGATGTACCCCACCCTTGCATACATATCATGTTTGCCATAAAAGTTGTTCCAGTTGTCAATGAATGGATTGCAAGTTCCTTGCAGTATCTGTCTAGCCAGCAATTTACACCAATTGCCCTAGACAACCATTCATTTCCTACTCTCCTTCTAGGCAAGATGCTACATATGATTGGGATCCCTCCCTTAGACTTAATGAAATCTATAGCTGACCTGTACTTATCTAGCAGCTCTTCTCTCCTACCCTTCCCAATATCATTTCCACCAGCACTGAGACAGATAATGGGCTTGTTCCCATTACCTGACATGATATTATCCAGCCTGTTGACAATGTTCCCAACACCAGCTCCAGGGAAGCACACTCTATCTCTCATCTTCTTATTCCTATTACAAAAAGCACGGTCAATATATCTTACCTGAGAGTCACCAACCACAAGAATGCGCTTACCTCCATTAGCAGGGGCAGTAGTACCCTTACCTTCACTGGCCACTGAAGTACATTCATCCTGAAGAACAGAGAAGCAATTTCCTACCTTCAGATCTTCACTCTTAACTTTCCTTACTCTGATGCGCCTTCCATTACTGTGAACCACTCGCCACTTGTAGCAGGTGCTGGACTGCACCTCACTGCTGGCTTGATTAAGCTCCTGGAGAGCGAAACGTTGCCACAATAAATATCACATTAGTTGCACTTGTGTCCTTTCTTTCTTATCTCCTTATGAGTTGAACAATCGGCAAAATAGGGTTATAGAAATAAGTGGTGTTAAAATAGTGGAACAGTGGGCGAAACGTTGTAAATAAAGGCTCACATTATATTGCTTATATGTTCATATTCCCAGAGTTAAAGAAGTCAAATCTTGGATGTGTGTCAGAAATGAGTAAGAAAGATGGGTTTCATTAGTCCTTTGGGAAATAAATTCTGAATGGAAATGGTTTGATTTAAGAAGGATCTGCCTATTAGGGGTCAGTATGACTGTGACATGACTGAGTCATGTCACAGTCAGGTGTATCAGGTGGGTATAAAATAATGTAACGATTAGTTTGTGAGACAGAGTCCATTAACTGGTAAAAAAAACATATTGGGGGTTTTATCTATTGAGAAAATTACAAAATGTTTTGTATATCTAGTTACTCTGTCGGGGTTTAAAGCGGGCTTAACTATATTTGTTCTAATGAGTTATGGCAATAAGGAAGAGCAAAATCGCACGAAGCGAAGCACTGATTTTCACGAGGAACTCGACGAGGTTTTCAGGTTGCATACGGATTTAAAAAAATCTATTGTCCCTGAATTACATCGTTTGTTGCCAGAAATACCTCCGTCTGTCCTGCGCAATGCAGATTCGTTACAGATTATGAATTATATGAGGACTCACCATGTAATTCGCAGACGCCCGGGACTCTCACCTCCTACCCCAGGAGAATCTCCAGTAAACAAGGATCTGGCATACCTTTTAAAACTGAAGCATGCAATGAAAAAGGTCGATGACATCCTCAACCCTCTTTTAACTACTTATGCCCAATCACGAATGTATGATGAAGAAGGTATGAAAATATTTTTTCGCCAATTTCAATATTTTTTAAGGAAAAACTACCAAAATGGCCGATTCCCTAGCTTGAAAGAAATCACGAGTTTTATATTAAGCTATATGCAGCAGCAGATGTAAATCATTATTTATTTAATTATAATCTGAATGTAACATATATTCATAAATAAAGGTAATGAAGAAAAAAATTGTTTTTTTTTTTTTGCAAAATTAATTACTTCAAGGAACTTACAGTTTTGGGAGTTTTCTAACAAAAAATCCAGGTATAAACCTGGTAATTGAGACGTGATACGTAATTTTAAGGAAACACTATAGCATATTTATTTTTTTTAGCAAATGAGTGAATTGAGGACTTGAAAATGTACAAGTGCAGGTTGTCTACAAGCCCATCATAGGCTGATTGTTCTTATATTCCTATTCTCTCCAGTAAATATTTTGAAATTATAAATTCAAATTGCAAAACTATATAGTAAAGGAATCACTGATTCAGAAAGAGACTCGTCGAAGATATCTCCTAATAGGCTGACGAGACATGCATGGAGAATGTTACAGTCTGGGTTTCAAGTTGATAAAGATGGAGGCATGTACTCGAGTGGGGACGTGTTCTCAGCTCTGTGAAGACCTGTTTGTGTGCTCTCTGTGAATCTAACCAGGATGCCCTCTCTTGAGCAACTTTACCAGCAGCTGAGAGAAGAGCTCAGAGTTGCTAAACTGGAGATACGGCGATTAACGAAGGAGAACAAGAGAATTCGTAGTAGTCCTCCTGTTGTGAGTCCCCAGGTTAAGAGGGGAGCTTGGTCAGTGGCCGGGCAACATGGAACCAAGCTGAGGATCAAGAAAACGGTTGGAGAGGCAGAAACAACGTGAAACCAGAAGACTACCGTGGAAACTTCCAATCCATTCTCTGTGCTACCTGACAAATGTTAGTGTTCTACTGGGAATGCCACAACGAGCACCAAGGAAGCATTGGCAGACGTGAGTGAGACATCCCTAGAAACCCCAACAAAGACCATCGAGAACGTCTTGACTAATTCCACAAGTGGTGTAATGCTACCTAACGAATGTGAGTCGACTACTGGGAGCATCACGACGAACGACGCCAAGGAAGGTAAAAACATTGTTGTTGTTGGGGATAGCCAGATTAGGTACATGTATAGGGCATTCTGCTTGAAGGATAGGAGTAGGAGGCAGAGAGTGTGTTTTTCTCAGGCTGGGATGAAGGATATTGTTAGCTGTCTGGATGACATCATGAGAGGTAATGGCAGCAATCCTATTATCTGTCTCAGTGCTGGAGGCAATGATGTTGGTAGACGTAGGAGTGAGGACCTGATTAGCAGGTATAGGTCAGCAATAGAGATATTTAGGAGGAAGGGTGGGAAACCTGTCATATGTGGCATTTTGCCAAGGAGAGGAGTTGGAAATGAATTTGGGTTTTCCAGAGCAATTGGTGTCAATTGCTGGCTGGACAAATACTGTAAAGGAAAAATGGCGGTAACATTCGTTGACAACTAGGACCTCTTCTATGGCAGAAATGACATGTATGCAAGGGACGGGGTTCACTTACTAGGTGTGGGGTGGGAGCACTGGCCAACGCAGTGGAGGGAGCTGTTAGGTCTTTAAAATATTAATAGTTAGTGGTATGGGTTTTTGCGGGAAAACTGTGAAGTCGCAGGGTAGTAATATGAGTACTAGGAGAACTAGTAATAGGCAAAATGAGGTGGATATTGGAAAGCCAGTGGCACTAATTGACAAGGACAGTAATAGGTTTAGTGGAATAACAGAAAGGAGCAGGAAGGGTAAAGAGAGAGGAGGGTCTTTAAATATTTATTACACAAATAGTCGCAGTGCTAGAAATAAGATGGACGAGTTGAGACTAGTTGCTAGTGCAGGTAACATAGATGTATTTGCCATTACTGAGACGTGGTTTAATTCAAAAAGTCGGGACATGCCTGCAGAATGTCACATCCAGGGTTTTATAATGGACTTAGGGAACATCTGTCTAATCTTGATTGGGGTTATCTAGCTAATGATTTTATTGACGATAATCATACTTATGAATATGAAGGGATCTGCTTTTATGATTGTTTTCTTAATAATGTACACAGTGCCCAGAGTATATACATTCCCCAGAGAGAAATTAGGTCTAATAATAACGATCCCAAATGGGTTAACAGGAGGCTAAAGCATCTATTAGGGGAGAAAAGGGGAATTTATAGGCGCATCAGAAGAGGAGAGGTTAACCTTACTGACCAATATGTTCAGCTTAAAAGAGAAGTAAAAAAGGCGATTAGAAAGGCTAAACGTGACTATGAAATTAGAGTCGCTAATGAATCAAAGACTAATCCAAAGGGGTTCTTTCAAGTGTATAGGACGAAGGTGAAGGAAAAAGTAGGACCTCTGAAATCTGGGAATGGACAGCTGACGGATAATGAACTGGAAATGTGTTCCTTATTTAATGACTATTTTTTGTCAGTTTTTACACAGGAAGATGTAAATGAGATTCCAGTAATTAACAATTATTTAGTTCCTGATGAATTTAAGTTAACTAATATTACTGTCACGAGGACATGGTTATATTAAACAGATAGACAAACTGAAACAAAAATAAGTCCCCGGGACCCGATGAGTTGTTTTCAAGGGTACTTAAGGAATGCTAGATGGAGCTTAGTCAGCCATTAACAAGTGTATTCAATGCGTCCATCCTTACCAGTGTTGTGCCAGAGATGTGAAAGGTGGCTAATGTGGTTCCTATATTCAAATCAGGGGATAAGTCCACTCCTTCAAATTACCGTCCAATAAGCCTGACATCTATAGTGGGCAAGTTATTAGAATCAATTATAGCTGACATTATCAGAAGTCACCTTGAAGAGCATAACTTAATAAATGAAACTCAGCATGGATTCACGAGAGGTCGTTCCTGCCTGACAAACTTACTGACGTTCTTCAATAGAACATTTGAGGCAGTTGACAGTGATAAGGAATATGATATTGTTTATTTGGATTTTAGTAAAGCCTTCGACAGAGTACCTCACAAGAGACTCTTAAGAAAAGTGGCAGCTCATGGTATAGGAGGTAAAGTTCTAGCATGGATTGAGGCATGGCTTACCAATAGAAAGCAGAGAGTTACCATTAATGGAGTGAAATCTGAGTGGGGATTAGTCACTAGTGGCGTTCCACAGGGATCAGTTTTGGGCCCTCTCTTGTTCATAATTTACATTAATGACCTTGATGAAGGGATTACTAGTGACATGAGTAAGTTTGCTGATGATACAAAGATAGGCCGTATAATTCACTCTGAGGAGGATATCAATGAACTCCAGGACGATTTGAACAAATTAATGTCTTGGTCTGAGAAATGGCAGATGAAGTTTAATGTGGATAAGTGTAAGGTACTTGCCCTTGGTAATGAAAATAACCCTCGAAGCTATAATCTAGGTGAAGTAGAGCTTGGTCATACAGAATGTGAAAAAGACTTGGGAGTCATGGTAAGCAGAAATCTAAAGCCAAGACAGCAGTGCCTCAGTGTGCGCAACAAGGCCAACAGATTACTTGGATTTATCTCAAGAAGTATAAGTAACAGAAGTCCAAAAGTTATTTTAAGAAGAACATAAGAACATAAGAAAGGAGGAACACTGCAGCAGGCCTGTTGGCCCATACTAGGCAGGTCCTTTACAATTCATCCCACTAACAAACATTTGACCAACCCAACTTTCAATGCCACCCAAGAAACAAGCTCTGATGTGCAAGTCCCACTCAAACCCAACCCCTCCCACTCATGTACTTATCCAACCTAAATTTGAAACTACCCAAAGTCCTAGCCTCAATAACCCAACTAGGTAGACTGTTCCACTCATCAACTACCCTATTTCCAAACCAATACTTTCCTATGTCCTTTCTAAATCTAAACTTATCTAATTTAAATCCATTACTGCGGGTTCTCTCTTGGAGAGATATCCTCAAGACCTTGTTAATATCCCCTTTATTAATACCTATCTTCCACTTATACACTTCGATCAGGTCTCCCCTCATTCTTCATCTAACAAGTGAATGTAACTTAAGAGTCTTCAATCTTTCTTCATAATGAAGATTTCTAATGCTATGTATTAATTTAGTCATTCTACGCTGAATGTTTTCTAATGAATTTATGTCCATTCTGTAATATGGAGACCAGAATTGAGCTGCATAATCTAGGTGAGGCCTTACTAATGATGTATAAAGCTGCAGTATGACCTCTGGACTTCTGTTGCTTACACTTCTTGATATAAATCCCAGTAATCTATTTGCCTTATTACATACGCTTAGGCATTGCTGTCTTGGTTTAAGGTTGCTGCTTACCATAACCCCCAAGTCCTTTTCGCAATCTGTATGGCTAAGCTCTATATTATTTAACTTATAAGTGCTAGGGTTATGGACACTCCCGAGCTTCAGAACCTTGCATTCATCTACATTGAACTGCATCTGCCACTTTTCTGACCAAGAGTAGAGTTTGTCTAAATCCTCCTGAAGTTCCCTAACATCTACGTTTGAATCAATTATCCTACCTATCTTCGTGTCATCGGCCTCATTTAGATTATGCTGCTCAGTTTTGGTCCCCTTACTACAGGATGGACATAGACTCATTAGAGAACATACAGAGAAGAATGACTAAAATGATTTACTGTGTAAGGAACCTCCCGTATGAAGATAGACTTAAAGCCTTAAATCTCCACTCTCTGGAGAGGCGTAGAATTAGGGGAGATATCATTAAAGTGTATAAGTGGATGACGGGCATAAACAAGGGAGATATTAATAAAGTACTGAGGGTGTCGAACCAGGTAAGAACCAGGAATAATGGATTTAAGTTGGATAAATTTAGATTTAGAAAGGACATAGGTAAGTACTGGTTTTCTAACAGAGTTGTAGATGAAGAATTGAGACACTTATGCAACACATGGGAATCTTTATTGAAGAAACGTTTCGCCACACAGTGGCTTCATCAGTCCAGTACAAAGTAGAAATGGGTAAGGAGAGTAGAAGTATGAGGTAATCATTCCCTCAACCTGGATTCGATGTGTTCAGTCCATCATTCTTCTAGTAAGTGCAGCATAGGTTGTTGTTAAAGATTCACCTTTATTTTTCCGGCCCGGGCCCTTCCAAGTGGTGGCCCGGCACTGGCTCCCTGTCTAGGGAGTGTCTGAGACCTAAGTCTCCCATGGGAGGAGGCACAAGTACCCCCCTCATCTTGTAAGGTACAAACTCGGGCTCTGGCACCAACCATGCCCTAGAAGGGCAATGCATGGTGTCGATCGTGCTAGCTCTGTGCTCTCCTGTGTGGAGTGTCGTGTGTTGGTGTTCATTTTCATTCATGTTGATTCGCAGGTCCTTCTGGCCCAGGTCTTCTCCAGATGGTGACCCGGCAGTGGCCCCCCGGGTGGGGGGTGACGATAATCATCTTTCTTCTTTCTTGGCCCTCCGGTTGGAGGATTCGTCTTCTTCATCTTGCGCTGATTTCCCAAAGAGAAGCGCAGTCGGGCAGAGGCAGCAGTTACAGGGTTGATTGGAGCCACACCCCAGCTTTAGCGGACAGCAAAGTGCTGGTGAATGGTCATGGATAGTCGTGCTAGATGAGGGAACCGTCTTCAAGGTCCCTATTCTGAAGCATCCTGAATTTTCTCTTTGAGGTGCATCTGACTTCCACAAGGTTTTTGGGTGTTGGCAGGGGAGTATTTGGGTCATGTCTTCGGGTGGTGTATGTAGCAGTTTGGTCGTAGGTATACTTGACTGTTCCGTCCTGGAGGTGATGATGATTTCTGAAGACAGCATTGTGTTCTTATACTCCTTGGTTGTGTAGAAGTATACACCCTTCAGATATCGGACCCGTTGTGGTGCAGCAGTGTCAGTGACAGTGGCACCGTGAGGTGCATCCCCCAGTGTCTTTTGTTTTTGCTTTCTTGGCTGGTGGCTTAACTGGTGAAGGCGAGATTTCCGACTGGTCAGTTGCTCTAGCAGTGGATGAGAGCGGTAGTGGACCCCTCATTGGTGGGTTTTGCGATGTCTCAGAGGTCTCTGATTGGTCCATCTCTGTGTCTAGTGGAGGTTGTGACAGCGGTGGAGCAGTGGTGATGCTGGTAATATTTGCAGTAGATTTTAGGATCTCAGTGGAAGGTGGTGATGCAGGGAATGTGAGGCCAGGCATATTATTTAGTTTGAAAAGTTCATTGATGGTGGTGTTGAAGGAACCAGGCTCAGCTGCAAATTTTGTACATGAGCATACATAATGCAACAAAGAATCTTGGTGGGGTTGGCAATAGGTGCTGGCAGGGAAGTGGGGAGCAGCTTGCGTGGCATGTAGTATCTTGGTAGTGTCTGCTTGAAGCTTGCAATAGCAGAATATGTGGTTGCTTGTGGGTTGGGTTTCTTTTGTTGTTGTTGTTTCTTGAGTATGTCTCTTCTGGTAGGGCACTGGCAGCAAGAGTATGGGGTCATTCTTGCAGTTCAAGCATTTAGGTGGGTGAAGCAGTAGTGCAATTCTTGAAATCATGACCCTCACGGGCCACAGGTGGAGCAGAACTTCTTGTCCTTGGGAGACAATCATTTTTGGTGTGTAAGTATGAGTAACAATTATAGCACTGTGAGATAAAGTTGGAATTTCTCTGCTTCGATGAAGGCTGGGTTGATGTGGAAGTAGTGAAAGCCAGGCCCTCAGCGAGAGCTCTGGCTGCCATGTTGACGTCACTGAAGGTGACCTTCAGCATGGATGAAGCCCTTGGGTATTTTTTGTAATGAAGTCCACCTTGGCCCAAGGGTTCTTTGCTTCGATAGATGACTTGATTTCTTCAGTGGCCTGCACAGTGATAAGGTTGTCGAGTCGCTTGAGGAACACAGTTCTCCTGGCCATCAGTGCTGGGGAAATCAAGACAAGGAAAACCTGGTCTCGTAGAGTGGTAGTAGCAGTGGTGGTAAGTAGTTTCTCAGCCTCTGTGTCGTCTGTACAGACGACAACAAAGGCCTCTTTGAGCGATAAAATCGCATTACATTTGACTTGCAGCCTGCCACTAACGACAGCTGCAAGTGCTAGTTTGGACGACTCATTGGTTGTGCCACTCGCTGGTTTGATCTTTACTCTGTTAGAGTAATGCATCGTGAGTAAGCAGTGCTCTGGTGTAGAATGGATGTTCTGTGTGCAGCATAGGTTGTTGTTGTTAAAGATTCGCCGGTAATTTCCCGGCCCGGGCCCTTCCAAGTGGTGGCCCGGCACTGGCTCCCTGTCTAGGGAGTGTCTGAGACCTAAGTCTCCCATGGGAGGAGGCACAAGTACCCCCCTCATCTTGTAAGGTAAACTCGGGCTCTGGCACCAACCATGCCCTAGAAGGGCAATGCATGGTGTCGATCGTGCTAGCGCTGTGCTCTCCTGTGTGGAGTGTCGTGTGTTGGTGTTCATTTTCATTCATGTTGATTCGCAGGTCCTTCTGGCCCAGGTCTTCTCCAGATGGTGAACCGGCAGTGGCCCCCCGGGTGGGGGGGGGGACGATAATCATCTTTTTTCTTTCTTGGCCCTCCGGTTGGAGGATGTCGTCTTCTTCTATCTTGCGCTGACTTCCCCAAAGAGAAGCGCAGTCGGGCAGAGGGAGCAGTTACAGGGTTGATTGGAGCCACACCCCAGCTTTTTGGGACAGCAAAGTGCTGGGTGAATGGTCATGGATAGTCGTGCTAGACGAGGGTACCGTCTTCAAGGTCCCTATTCTGAAGCATCCTGAAATTTTTTCTTTGAGGTGTCTTGACTTCCACAAGGTGTTGGGTGTTGGCAGTGAGTAGTTGGTCATGTCTTCAGTGGTGTATGTAGCAGTTTGGTCGTAGGGATACTTGACTGTTCCGTCCCGGAGGTGATGATGGATTTCTGAAGACAGGGATTGTGGGTTCTTATACTCCTTGTTGTGTAGAAGTATACACCCTTCAGATATCAGACCGTTGTGGTGCAGCAGTGTCAGTGACAGTGGCACCGTGAGGTGCATCCGCAGTGTCTTGTGTTTTTGCTTTCTTGGTGGTGGCTGAACTGGTGAAGGGGAGATTTCCGACTGGTCAGTTGCCCTTTGCAGTGGATGAAAGCGGTAGTGGACTCTCATTGGTGGGTTTTGCCGACGTCTCAGAGGTCTCTGATTGGTCCATCTCTGTGTCTAGTGGAGGTTTTTGACAGCGGTGGAGCAGCGGGGATGCTGGTAATATTTGCAGTAGATTTTAGGATCTCAGTGGAAGGTGGTGATGCAGGGAATGTGAGGCAGGCATATTGTTTAGTTTGAAAAGTTCATTGATGGTGGTGTTAAAAGGGAAACCCGGCTCAGCTGCATTCTGTACATGAGCATACATAATGCAACAAAGAATCTTGGTGGAGTCGGGAGTAGGTGCTGGCAGGGAAGTGGTGGGAGCAGCTTGCGTGGCATGTAGTAAACTTGGTAGGTCTGCTTGAAGCTTGGCGATAGCAGAATATATGGTTGCTTGTGGGTTGGGTTTCTTTTGTTGTTGTTGTTTCTTGAGTATGTCTCTTCTGGTAGGGCACCTGGCAGCAAGAGTATGGGGGGTCATTCTTGCAGTTCAAGCATTTAGGTGGTGAAGCAGTAGTGCAATTCTTGAAGTCATGACCCTCACGGCACAGGTGGAGCAGAACTCTTTTTCCTTGGTAGGACAATTTATTTGTGGGGTGTAAGTATGAGTAACAATTATAGCACGTAGATATGTTGGAATTTCTCTGCTTCGATGAAGGCTGGGTTGATGTTTGGGAAATAGTGAATAGCCAGGCCCTCAGCGAGAGCTCTGGCTGCATGTTGACGTCACTGAAGGTGACCCTTTAGCATGGATGAAGCATTGGGTATTTTAGTAATGAAGTCCACCTTGGCCCAAGGGTTCTTTGCTTCGATAGATGACTTTATTTCTTTAGTGGCCTGTACAGTGATAAGGTTGTCGAGTCGCTTGAGGAACACAGTTCTCCTGGCCCTCAGTGCTGGGGAAGTCAAGACAAGAAATCCCTGGTCTCGTAAGTGGTAGTAGCAGTGTGGTAAGTAGTTTCCAGCCTCTGTGTCGTCTGTACAGACGACAACAAAGGCCTCTTTGAGCGATAAAATCGCATTACATTTGACTTGCAGCCTGCCACTAACGACAGCTGCAAGTGCTAGTTTGGACGACTCATTGGTTGTGCCACTCGCTGGTTTGATCTTTACTCTGTTAGAGTAATGCATCGTGAGTAAGCAGTGCTCTGGTGTAGAATGAACTGAACTCCAGCATAGACAAAGCAAACAAGCAAACAAGTTCAGGTAAGATCCCAATGGGATGAGCGGGGAAGATGGGACAGATGAAGAATAGCTCTGGAGAGGAGTGTTCTTAGTCAGAGAAATAGAGCCAGGGCTTACCCAGCAGCTAAGGCGATCGTGGGGCAGACTTGAGAACAGGAATAGCAGGGACTGTTGCATTGGACTTGTGGTAGTTGAAGTCTTGAATCTTGAGTAGTTGGCAGCAGGCTAGGCCACATCAGAGGGTAGAACACATATGGGAGTTATAGGAGTAACTGAGGGGGCAGGTTAGCAATGGAGCCATTTTCGAACTTTTTGAAGCTGCTTCTAGATAGGTGGTATAGTTTAGCCTTGTTACTGAAGGTGAAACGTAGAGGCTTGATGAACTCAAGAAATTGGGTGAGTGAGAAGTGAAGCGGTGATTCACATGCATACTTGACTGTTCCAGCACCGAGGGTTTTGTAGAGTTCAGTACAGGTCATGGTGTCAGTATTTGAAGGAGAAGTGTAAAAGGTAAGGTTTTCCCATGAGGGGTTTTCTGGGTCGTCGTTATCTTCCTCTTCTGGAGTGGATTCATTGGGAGAATCTACAATGGTGGTAGCCCGGGGACTGAGGGTCGACAAGGGGCAGCTGTAAGGTGTAATGGTTTTTGAACAGCAGGCTGGGAGAGGTGGGAGAAAGGTGGTTGAGGCAACATGATCAACGTGTCAGCGGTGGAAGTGGTTATAGAAGTTGCAGGAGCAGTTTCTTGGCAGGAGACAGGTTGCAGGTGCAGTAAAGTTCAGTACGTTGGGGAAAGGATCTTGAGTATGTCTGCTGAAGGTTTTGGAGTCCGAAATTGAAGGCAGGCATGTTGTTCAGACGGAATAGTTCGTTAATAGTGGGGTTTGAAAGTGCCGGGGTTTGCTGCGTTTGCAAGGTGTGCATACACCATGCAGTTACAGCAACCTTTGAGGAATCTCCGTCTGGAGTGGAGAGAGGGAGTTGCTGGGCGATGGTGCCTGTAGATTAGCGTGTAGAGTCTTGGTGGTGTCGTTTGTGGTTTTGGGTTTTTGGGAGCGTGTGTCGGTGAATTGGAGGTGTTTTTCAGAACTTTAGTTTTCTTCAGTATGATTTCTTTCCTGATTGGGCACTTACTGCAAGGGTATGATGATTACCCTTGCATTTTTAGACAAGTTGGTGCTGTAGTAAGGGTGCAGGATGTGAAATCGTGTCCATCATTCCCACATTTTGAACAAAACTTCTTATTCTTGATGGGGCAGTCCTTGGTGGTGTGTTTATGGGGAGTAGCAGGTCCAGCAGTGGGAGATGTATGTGAAACGTTCTTGTTCATATGACTAGCGTGGTGTGGTAATATGAGATGGCCAGCCCGTCAGAGGGGAGCTTGGGCAGCCATGGAGATGTCTGAAAATGTAATCTTTAGCATAGATGAGGCGTTAGGGATCTTGTAGATGCTTGTCTACCGGGCCCCGGTGTTTTGTTCCTCAAAAGATGTCTTCAGTGCTTCAGTAGAGAGAGAGGTTTACCATATGTCCAGTCTTTCACAAAAACCGAACGTTTCGACTTCAAAATGGAGACGGGGGTAGAGTGAATTGTTGTGTTTGTAGGGTCCTGATTGAAGATCGTCCATAAGTTTGATGCTTCCGTGCTTTTGGCAGACGACAATGAAGGAGTCCTTCAGAGAGTGGATTGCCGTAAATTTGACCTGCAGGCGGGGCTTAACGACAGTAGCTAAAGCTAACTTCGAGGAGTCATTTATTGCACCATTCACAGGCTTGATTTTCACACGATTCGACAGCATTGTGAAAAGGTCGAAGAGAGTTTTCTTGACTGTACTGACGATGTGTTCAGTCCATCAATCTTGAACAGAAGCAGTAGTGCAATTCTTGAAGTCATGACCCTCACGGCCACAGGTGGAGCAGAACTTCTTGTCCTTGGTAGGACAATCATTTGTGGTGTGTAAGTATGAGTAACAATTATAGCACTGTGAGATATGTTGGAATTTCTCTGCTTCGATGAAGGCTGGGTTGATGTGGAAGTAGTGAATAGCCAGGCCCTCAGCGAGAGCTCTGGCTGCCATGTTGACGTCACTGAAGGTGACCTTCAGCATGGATGAAGCATTGGGTATTTTAGTAATGAAGTCCACCTTGGCCCAAGGGTTCTTTGCTTCGATAGATGACTTGATTTCTTCAGTGGCCTGTACAGTGATAAGGTTGTCGAGTCGCTTGAGGAACACAGTTCTCCTGGCCCTCAGTGCTGGGGAAGTCAAGACAAGAAATCCCTGGTCTCGTAGAGTGGTAGTAGCAGTGGTGGTAAGTAGTTTCTCAGCCTCTGTGTCGTCTGTACAGACGACAACAAAGGCCTCTTTGAGCGATAAAATCGCATTACATTTGACTTGCAGCCTGCCACTAACGACAGCTGCAAGTGCTAGTTTGGACGACTCATTGGTTGTGCCACTCGCTGGTTTGATCTTTACTCTGTTAGAGTAATGCATCGTGAGTAAGCAGTGCTCTGGTGTAGAATGAACTGAACTCCAGCATAGGGCCAGAGAGGTGGCTTATATACTGCGGTGAGATGAGTTGAAGCAGGAGGAGGCGGGATCTTAGTGGGACCTGTCACTAATGTAAGTAGGTCATCGTCCAAAGGTTTGGGCAAGCGTTGAAGTCTTTGTACCAAGATTCCATGATGTTGCAGTGTCTGACAGATGTGATGAACGGCTTTGAAAACCGACAAGTTGAAGAATTGAGACACTTATGCAACACATGGGAATCTTTATTGAAGAAACGTTTCGCCACACAGTGGCTTCATCAGTCCAATACAAAGTAGAAATGGGTAAGGAGAGTAGAAGTATGAGGTAATCAGTCCCTCAACCTGGATTCGATGTGTTCAGTCCATCACTCTTGTAGTAAGTGCAGCATAGGGCCAGAGAGGTGCTTATATACTGCGTGAGATGAGTTGAAGCAGGAGAGGCGGGATCTTAGTGGACCTGTCACTAATGTAAGTAGGTCATCGTCCAAAGGTTTGGGCAAGCGTTGAAGTCTTTGTACCAAGATTCCATGATGTTGCAGTGTCTGACAGATGTGATGAATGGCTTTGAAAACCGACAAGATGAAGAATTGAGACACTTATGCAACACATGGGAATCTTTATTGAAGAAACGTTTCGCCACACAGTGGCTTCATCAGTCCAATACAAAGTAGAAATGGGTAAGGAGAGTAGAAGTATGAGGTAATCAGTCCCTCAACCTGGATTACTACAAGAGTGATGGACTGAACACATCGAATCCAGGTTGAGGGACTGATTACCTCATACTTCTACTCTCCTACCCATTTCTACTTGTATTGGACTGATGAAGCCACTGTGTGGCGAAACGTTTCTTTTAATAAAAAATTTCCCCTGTGTTGCATAAGTGTCCATTCTCAAATTGTCGTTTCAAAGCCATTCATCGCA
>NC_069493.1:1865838-1883275 GCF_026875155.1 Cherax quadricarinatus
TGAGTGCGCGTGGGTAGAGTGGTAGTAGTATAGTAGTGTAGTAAGTAGTAATGGAACTAAGGAGGTGAGGCAAGAGAGGGACCTGCTGGCATCAAGTAACACCAGTTCCCAGTAACACTATAAAGCAAAAATCCGGTAGTTACAGTATTTCAAAATTACTAAGCAAGAGGATATTACCCATCCTGGGAACTGGTGTTACATGATGCCAGCAGGTCCCTCTCTAGCCTCACCTCCTTAGTTCCATTACTACTACTACTACTACTACTACTACTACTACTACTACTACTACTACTACTACTACTACCACCTCTACCCACGCGTCACCTCACCTGACTCCTGCCACTATATATATAAATGTTTTCTTAGTTTTCTCTGTATTAGGACTGAAGAAGTCACTCGTGGCGAAACGTTTCCTTTAATAAATGTCCTGAACTGTACATAAGTGTCTTTTTTCCACATCTTGGGCCCATTGTTGTTTATAAGAACATAGGAATGGAGGAACACTGCAGAAGGCCTACTGGCCCATACAAGACAGGTCCTTATCAAAACGACCTCTACCCAAAGCTACCCAAGAATTGACTCCCGTACCCAATGCCACCAATCAAGCCCAGCCCCTCCCACTCTTTGACCTGGGGTACTGTATCAACTTCTTGGGCAACTCTAAAGGTTAGACAAATGGAGGAAATATCCACTACAATACGTAGGCCTAGTGAGGTGATAACCTTGTGTGTATAAAAGCCAGTAGGCCTGTGGAGTAGTTACACTCTCCAGGTTGCTACTATCCAGCGAACACTGTAACGATGGCGGACTTAAGCAGTTTCGTAACGTGTGAGAACTTCTTTCTGTATCTAGAGATATGGAATCTCTCCCACATTAAGATGAGATCTATGGGAGATTACGAATCACATCTTAAGAAATATGTGCTTGTAAGGAACGCACTGCGTTCGCTTAATGAAGACAGACCGAAGAAAAAGAGGAAAAGAAGTCAGTTGATGAAAGGGTTGACTTCAACTTATCTATCAGAGAAGATAGACAGTGATATTGAATATTCAGAGGTTCAGAGCTTTGAACATTCGATAGATCCAGCAGTGAAGATAGACAGTGTTGTTGAATGTTCAGAGGTTCAGAACCTTGAACTTCCAACCCCAGAAGACCCCCTCACGTAACTCTAAACGTGAGGTGCACTGCAGAAGCGCTACTGTTCCATAGAACGTATGAATAGAGGAACACTGCAGAAGGCCTACTGGCCCATACAAGGCAGGTCCCTAATAAAACCACCAATATAGTTGACTTATCAATCCACATTACTCAATAAAGTTGTTATTAGATATTGATTTTCATTCTATTTAGGCCTCTGCTACACCTATAGGCCTGTCTCTCCTACACAAATGGGCGAAACGTGCCCTCAGGAGGTTTGGTAGCATGTGCTGGGAACTTTAATATCATTGCATTAACTGAAACGTGGTATGATTTAAAGAGTCGGGATATGACTGCTGAGTGTAATATTCAGGGATTTAAGTTGTTGATGAGATTAAGACACATGTGCAACATCTGGGTATCTTTATTGTAGACGTTTCGCCATCCAGTGGCTTTATCAATACAAATTCTAGGACAAGATGAGGTAATCAGTCCCTCAACCTAGGAGTAGGTGCGAAGAGCACCATAGTCGTGGAGATTCTGAAGCAGAAGAAAGGAGCCTGGCGCTTATATATTAACGTCAGGTGTAGCAGACGAGGGCATAGTCACTGGTAGGCGGGATTCCCCAGTGGAAGTAGGTCCTTCCCAAAGAGATGGGTTAGTTGTAGTAGTAGTGTCGTAGTCGTGAAGGTTATGTACATGTCCTCAGAATTAAGATTCCGTGATGTTGCAGTGTCTGACAGGTTGTGAACGAATGGTATATAATACCGACAAGATGAGATTAAGACACATGTGCAACATCTGGGTATCTTTATTGTAGACATTTAAGTTATTCAATGTGGATAGATGTAATGGGAAGGGGGGAGGAGTTGCATTGTATGTTCGAGAAAATATTAATTGTTGCATAAAAACAGGTATAAAAATAGATGGAGCAGTAACAGAGTCTGTTTGGGTAGAGTTCGTGGAGGGTCAAGAAAAACTAATTCTAGTTGTAATATACCGACCTCCAGGCTTGGATCACGATAGAGGGAGACTTCTTTGGGACGAAATTGTTAGGGCTTCTGGACACAATAACATAGTCATAGTAGGGGACTTTAACTTTAGTCAAATTGACTGGAATTCTTTGACAGGTAATCTAGAGTCCAGTGACTTCATGGAAACAGTTCAGGACTGTTTTCTGAAACAGAGCGTAACTGAGCCTACCAGGGGTAATAATTTGCTAGACCTAGTCTTGTCAAATAAGGAAACACTCGTGAATAATCTGGAGATCACTGAAGAGCTTGCCCAGAGTATATACATTCCCCAGAGAGAAATTAGGTCTAATAATTACGATCGCAAATGGGTTAACAGGAGGCTAAAGCATCTATTAGGGGAGAAAAGGGGAATTTATAGGCGCATCAGAAGAGGAGAGGTTAACCTTACTGACCAATATGTTCAGCTTAAAAGAGAAGTAAAAAAGGCGATTAGAAAGGCTAAACGTGACTATGAAATTAGAGTTGCTAATGAATCAAAGACTAATCCAAAGGGGTTCTTTCAAGTGTATAGGACGAAGGTGAAGGAAAAAGTAGGACCTCTGAAAACTGGGAATGGACAGCTGACGGATAATGAACTGGAAATGTGTTCCTTATTTAATGACTATTTTTTGTCAGTTTTTACACAGGAAGATGTAAATGAGATTCCACTAATTAACAATTATTTAGTTCCTGATGAATTTAAGTTAACTAATATTACTGTCACGAGGGACATGGTTATTAAACAGATAGACAAACTGAAACAAAATAAGTCCCCGGGACCCGATGAGTTGTTTTCCAGGGTTCTTAAGGAATGCAAGATGGAGCTTAGTCAGCCATTAACGAGTGTATTCAATGCGTCCATCCTTACCAGTGTTGTGCCAGAGATGTGGAAGATGGCTGATGTGGTTCCTATATTCAAATCAGGGGATAAGTCCACTCCTTCAAATTACCGTCCAATAAGCCTGACATCTATAGTGGGCAAGTTATTAGAATCAATTATAGCTGACATTATCAGAAGTCACATTGAAGAGCATAACTTGATAAATGAATCTCAGCATGGATTCACGAGAGGTCGTTCCTGCCTGACAAACTTACTGACGTTCTTCAATAGAACATTTTAGGCAGTTGACAGTGATAAGGAATATGATATTGTTTATTTGGATTCAGTAAAAACCTTCGACAGAGTACCTCACAAGAGACTCTTAAGGAAAGTGGCAGCTCATGGTATAGGAGGTAAAGTTTTTAGCATGGATTGAGGCATGGCTTACCAATAGAAAGCAGAGAGTTACCATTAATGGAGTGAAATCTGAATGGGGATTAGTCACTAGTGGCGTTCCACAAGGATCAGTTTTAGGCCCTCTCTTGTTCATAATTTACATTAATGACCTTGATGAAGGGATTACGAGTGACATGAGTAAATTTGCTGATGATACAAAGATAGGCCGTATAATACACTCTGAGGAGGATATCAATGAACTCCAGGAGGATTTGGACAAATTAATGTCTTGGTCTGAAAAACGGCAGATGAAGTTCAATGTGGATAAGTGTAAGGTACTTGCCCTTGGTAATGAAAATAACCCTCGAAGCTATAATCTAGGTGAAGTAGAGCTTGGTCATACAGAATGTGAAAAAGACTTGTGAGTCATGGTAAGCAGAAATCTAAAGCCAAGACAGCAGTGCCTCAGTGTGCGCAACAAGGCCAACAGATTACTTGGATTTATCTCAAGAAGTATAAGTAACAGAAGTCCAAAAGTTATTTTACAGCTCTATACATCACTAGTGAGGCCTTATTTAGATTATGCTGCTCAGTTTTGGTCCCCTTACTACAGGATGGACATAGACTCATTAGGGAACATACAGAGAAGAATGACTAAAATGATTTACTGTGTAAGGAACCTCCCGTATGAAGATAGACTTAAAGCCTTAAATCTCCACTCTCTGGAGAGGCGTAGAATGAGGGGAGATATCATTGAAGTGTATAAGTGGATGATATTAATAAAGTACTGAGGGTGTCGAACCAGGTAAGAACCAGGAATAATGGATTTAAGTTGGATAAATTTAGATTTAGAAAGGACATAGGTAAGTACTGGTTTTCTAACAGAGTTGTAGATGGCAATATAAACACAAATGCAGTATAATGTGATCCTTTATTGACTACGTTTCGCCCACACAGTGGGCGAAACGTAGTCAATAAAGGATCACATTATACTGCATTTGTGTTTATATTGCCATTGTGTCGGTATTTTATACCATTTATTTCCACAGAGTTGTAGATGCGTGGAACAGTCTTCCCAGTGGGGTGATAGAGGCTAGGACCTTGGGTAGCTTTAAGAAGAGACTGGACAAATATATGAGTGGGAGGGGCTGGGTTTGATTGTTGTCATTGGGCACGGGAGCTATTTCTAGGGAAGCTTAAGGTAGTAGTCGTTTTGATAAGGACCTGCCTCGCATGGGCCAGTAGGCCTTCTGCAGTGTTCCTCCATTCTTATGTTCTTATGTTCTTATGTTAATTTAAAGGCACTGAAGGTTGTATCTAATTAGAATTAACACAAGATTTGTGTTATAAGGTTGGTGTTAATGTGGTTCATATCTATTTGAACGATAGATAGATAGATACAGAGAGCGTACATCCACACACACCCACATACTCCCACACAAGAGATTGGTGCAAAAACTGGAGGACCAAGCAGGGATAACAGGGAAGGCACTACAATGGGTCAGGGAATACTTGTCAGGAAGACAGCAGCGAGTCATGGTACGTGGCGAGGTGTCAGAGTGGGCACCTGTGACCACCGGGGTCCCACAGGGGTCAGTCCTAGGACCAGTGCTGTTTCTCGTATTTGTGAACGACATGACGGAAGGAATAGACTCTGAGGTGTCCCTGTTTACAGATGACGTGAAGTTGATGAGAAGAATTCACTCGATCGAAGACCAAGCAGAACTACAAAGGGATCTGGACAGGCTGTAGACCTGGTCCAGCAATTGGCTCCTGGAGTTTAATCCCCCCAAGGTACAAAAGTCATGAAGATTGGGGAAGGGCAAAGAAGACCGCAGACGGAGTACAGTCTAGGGGGCCAGAGACTAAAAACCTCACTCAAGGAAAAAGATCTTGGGGTGAGTATAACACCAGGCACATCTCCTGAAGCGCATATCAACCAAATAACTGCTGCAGCATATGGGCGCCTGGCAAACCTCAGAACAGCATTCCGATATCTTAATAAGGAATCGTTCAGGACCCTGTACACCGTGTACGTTAGGGCCCATATTGGAGTATGCGGCACCATTTTTGGAACCCACACCTAGCCAAGCACGTGAAGAAACTAGAGAAAGTGCAAAGGTTTGCAACAAGACTAGTCCCAGAGCTAAGAGGTATGTCCTACGAGGAGAGGTTAAGGGAAATCAACCTGACGACACTGGAGGACAGGAGAGATACTGGGGACATGATAACGACATACAAAATACTGAGAGGAATTGACAAGGTGGACAAAGACAGGATGTTCAAGAGATTGGACACAGTAACAAGGGGACACAGTTGGAAGTTGAAGACACAGATGAATCACAAGGATGTTAGGAAGTATTTCTTCAGCCACAGAGTAGTCAGTAAGTGGAATAGTTTGGGAAGCGATGTAGTGGAGGCAGGATCCATACATAGCTTTAAGCAGAGGTATGACCTAGTAGCGATCAGTGAGGAGGCGGGGCCAGGAGCTCGGACTCGACCCCCGCAACCCACAAATACCCATATACACGCACAACACACCCACACATACCCACATACACGCACACACACCCACACATACCCACATACACGCACACACACCCACACCTACCCACATACACGCACACACACCCACACATACCCACATACACCCACATACAGACACACACAAACCCACATACACGCACGTACACCCACATACACACACATACACCCACATACACACATAAACCCATATACAGACACATACACACCCACATACGGACACACATACACCAACATCCACACACACACACCCACATACACCCACATACACCCACATACACCCACACACACCACAGCGCAGTTGGCTGAATCGATGTTCAGCTTGTGGATGCTGCCTTAAAGATGACTTACTACGACCTGCAGTGTACCAGGTGGTCCACCACTGTACCAGGTGGTCCACCACTGTACCAGGTGGTCCTCCACTGTACCAGGTGGTCCACCACTGTACCAGGTGGTCCACCACTGTACCAGGTGGACCACCACTGTACCAGGTGGTCCACCACTGTAACAGGTGGTCCACCACTGTACCAGGTGGTCCACCACTGTACCAGGTGGTCCACCACTGTACCAGGTGGTCCACCACTGTACCAGGTGGTCCACCACTGTACCAGGTGGTCCACCACTGTACCAGGTGGTCCACCACTGTACCAGGTGGTCCACCACTGTACCAGGTAGTCCACCACAGTAACAGGTGGTCCACCACTGTACCAGGTGGTCCACCACTATACCAGGTGGTCCACCACTATACCAGGTGGTCCACCACTGTACCAGGTGGTCCACCACTGTACCAGGTGGTCCACCACTGTATCAGGTGGTCCACCACTGAACAAGGTGGTCCATCACTGTTCCAGGTGGTCCACCACTGTAACAGTTGGTCCACCACTGTACCAAGTGGTCCACCACTATACCAGGTGGTCCACTACTGTACCAGGTGGTCCACTACTGTACCAAATGATCCACCACTGTACCATGTGGTCCAGCACAGTACCAGGTGGTCCAACACAGTACCAGGTGGTCCAGCACAGTACCAGGTGGTCCAGCACAGTATCAGGTGGTCCACCATTGTACCAGGTGGTCTACCACTGTACCATGTGGTCCACCACTGTACCACGTGGTTCACCACTGTTCCAGGTGGTCCACCACTTCACCACGTGGTCCAACACAGTACCAGGTTGTCCATCACTGTACCAGGTGATCCACCACTGTACCACGTGGTTCATAAACTGTTCCAGGTGGTCCACCACTGTACCTCGTGGTCCACCACTGTACCAGGTGTTCCACCACTGTACCAGGTGTTCCACCACTGCACAAGGTGTTCCACCACTCTACCAGGTGGTCCACTACTGTACCAGGTGGTCCACCATTGTACCAGGTGGTCCACCATTGTACCAGGTGGTCCACCACTGTAACAGGTGGTCCACCACTGTACCAGGGGGTCCACCACTGTACCAGGTGGTCCACCACTATACCAGGTGGCCCACTACTGTACCAGGTGGTCCAAAACTGTACCAGGTGGTCCACCACTGTATTGGTGGTCCACCACTGTATTGGTGGTCCACTACTGTATTGGTGGTCCACCACTCTACCAGGTAATTCACCACTGTACCAGGTGGTCCACCACTATACCAAGTGGTCTATCTACTGTAACAGTTCGTCCACCACTGTACCAGGTTGTCCACCACAGTATTAGGTGGTAAAGCACAGTACCAGGTGGTCCACCACAGTACCAGGTGGTCCACCACTGTACCAGGTGGTCCACCGCTGTAAAAAAGGGTCCACCACTATACAAGGTAGATCACCACTGTACCAGGAGGTTCACCACAGTACCAGGTGGTCCAACACAGTACCACTTCTCTATCAGGTGGTCGTTCACTGTGCCAGGTGGTCCACCAGTGTACGAGGTGGTTCACGAATGTACCAGGTGGACCAGCACAGTAACATGTGGTTCACCACTGTACCAGGTGGTCTACCACTGTACCACGTGGTCCACCAATGCTCCAGGTGGTCCACCACTGTACCACGTAGTCCAGCAGAGTACCAGGTGGTCCACCACTGTACCAGGTGGTCCACCACTGTACCAGGTGTTCCGCCACTGCACCAGGTGGTCCACCACTGTACGAGGTGGTCCACCACTGTACCAAGTGGTCCACCACTGTAACAGGGGGTCCACCACTGTACCATGTGGTCCACCACTGCACCAGCTAGTCCACCACTGTACCAGTTGGTCCTCCACTGTACCAGGTGGTCCACCACTGTACCAGGTGGTCCACGACTGTACCAGGTGGTCCACCACTGTACCAGGTGGTTCACCACTGTAACAGGTCGTCCACCACTGTACCAGATGGTCCACCCCTGTTCCACGTGGTCCAGTACTGTACCAGGTGGTCCACCACTGTATCAGATGGTCCACCACTGTACCAGGTGGTCCACTACTGTTCCAGGTGGTCCAGTACTATACCAGGTGGTCCACCACTGAAACAGGTGGTCCAGCACAGTACCAGGTGGCTAAGCACAGCACCAGGTGGTCCAACACTGTACCAGGTGTTCCACCACTATACCAGGGGGTCCACTGCTGTACCGGGTGGTCCACACTGCCCAGGGGGTCCACCACGTTACAGGGGTTTCACCATTTACCGGGTGGTTCACCAATTAGCAGGGGGTCCTCCACTGCCCGGTGGCCCTCCACTGACCTTTGGCCCCCCTGTCCAGGGGGTTTCCACCACCCCCAGATGGTCCCCCACTATACCAGGGGGTCCACCACTATAAAAGGGGGCCCCACTGTTCCAGGGGGTCCCCCACGTACCAGGGTCCAAACACTTAAAGGGGGCCCACCACGGGCCCAGGGGGTTTTCACCACTGTCCCATTTTGGTCCCCCAATGTACCATTGGCCCGGGGCTGTCGACGTGGCCCACCCCCTTTTTCCGGGAGGTCCACACTGTACCAGGGGTTCAGCACGTACCCGGTGGCCCCACCGTACCAGGGTCCACCACTGTACCACGTAGTCCCACCCTGTACCACGTGTTCAAAACGGGGTCCGGGGGGTCCACCACTTTTCCTTGTGGCCCACTACGTCCATGTGTCAACAGTCCCGGGTTTCCCCAACACATACCAGGGTTTCACCATTTCCCACGGGGTCCACCACTTAAAGGGGTCCAGCACTTACCCTGGTCCCCCACTGTATCGGGTGGTCCACCCCATGCCAGTGGTCCCTACTGTACCAGGGGGAAACCCACTGTACAGGTGGTCTATCACGTTTGGGGTTCACTACTGTACATTGGTCCAACACTGTACCACGTGATCCACTAGAAAACCCATGGGGGGTCCACCCAGCACCAAGGGGCCACCACTGTCCCGGGTGGTCCACCACTGAAATGGTCCCCACTATTTCAGGGGGTCCCCACGTCCGGGGGGTCCCCCCCGTACGGGTGGTTCACCACTTACCAGGGGGTCCACCACTGTACCAGGGGGTCCACCACTGTAAAATGGTCCACCACGTCAAGGGGTCCACCACTGTCAAGGTGGTCCACCACAGCCCAGGGGTCCACACTGTCCCAGATGGTTCTCCCGTCCATGTGTCCACCATTATCCCCAGGTGGTCCTCCACGGGCCCGGGGCCACCCTGTACCAATGGTCCCCACAACCAGGTGTCCACCACTTTTAACCGGGTTTTCCTCCACTGTCCCACTGTCCCCCTGTCCCCGGGGGTCCCCCATTGCCCAATGATCCACCCTTTTTCCCAGGTGGCCACCACTAGCCAGGGGGTGCACCACTGTCCCGGGGGGCCCCACTTACCAGAGGGTCTCCACGGACCGGGTGGTCCACCACGTACCGGGTTTTTCCACCACTTACCAAAGGGGGTCCTCCCTGACCGGTGGTCCCCACTGTACCCGGGTGGCCCCAACCACTGTTAAAGGGTCCAGTACCGTACCATGGCCCAGAAATTGTACCAGGTTGCCCACAACGTACCAGGGGGCCCCAAACCTTGTTCGAGTAGCCTTTACTGTACCGGGGTGGTCCAACTGTAACAGTGGCCACCACTATCCCAGGGGGTCCACTACTGTACCGGTGGTCCGCCATTGCCCGGTGGCCACCACGAAACCAGGTGCCAAATACGTACCAGGGGTCCCCACTAAAACCGTGGTCAACTACTGTCCAGGTGGTGACCCGAACCGGGTGGCCAAGCACATACCAGTGGTAGCCCATGAACCAGGGGCCAAGACAGTACCAGGTGGCCCACCACTGCCCGGGTGGCCCAAACCCTAAAAACCCAGGTGGTCCACTGCTCTACCAGGTGCCCATACTGTCCCAGGTGGTCCACCATGCCCAGGAGGTTCACCACGTCCCGGTGGTTCCCAATTACCAGGTGGCCCACGTACCAGGGGGTTCCCCAACGCCCAGGTGGACCACCTCGTACAGTACGGGACACCGGGCGAATTGAACCCCTGGTACTACTGGACCCCCGGTCCCCCACTAAACCAGTGGTCCAGCGCAGTCCAGGGGGCCAACATAGTATTTGGGGGTTCACCATTTCCCGGGTGGTCCCCACAAACGAGGGGTCCATGCTGTACCAGGTGGTCCCTACTGTCCCAGGTGGTAAAACCCACTGTCCATTGTCCCCCCACGTACCCAGGGGTTCACCACTGAACCGGGGTTTTCACCAAGGGTCCAGGGGGCCACCACTTTACCAGGTGGTCCCCCACTGAAACCCGGGTGGTCCACCACTGTACAGGGGGTCAACTACTTTTTACCGGTGGTCCACCCTGTACCAGGGGGCCCCAAACTGTCCAAGTGGTCCCCCACGTCCCAGGTGGTCCTGCACGTACCAGTGTCCCCACTGCACCAAGGGGTCCCCACTGCACCGGTGGTCCCCACTGACCAGAGGGGCCACGCGTCCAGGGGGTCCCTACTTCCAGTGGCCCCCACGTACCAGTTGTCCCCCACTTTTCCAGGGGTTACCACTGTACCAGGTGGCCACCACGTACCAGGTGGTCCACACAGTCCCAGGGGCTATCATGTACCGGTGGTCCACCCTGTACCAGGTGGCCTCAACTGTACCAAGGGTCCACCCTGTCCATTTGGGCCCCCCCACTGTCCAGGGTGGCCACCCTTACCAGTGGCCACTTCTGTACCAGGTGGACTACTACTGTACCAGTGGTCCACCCTGTCCGGGGGGCCACCACTGTATCGGGTGGCCAGCCAGTACCAGGCCCCCCCCCCACCACGCCCCCCTGGCCTCCCTGTACCAGGTGGCCCCCTGCTGACCAAGTGGCCCCCAACTAAACCAAGGTGGTCCAGCTGTACCAGGTGGTCTAGTACTGTACTGGGTGGTTCATACTCTAACCAAAAGGGTTTCCTGCTGTACCATTTGCCCACCCTGTCCATTTGCCCCACCACTGTACAAAATGGTCCACCACTGTTCCAGGTGTCCACCACGACCAGGGGTCCCCACTGTACAATATGGTCCACCATTTTTCCAGGTGGTACCCTGTCCCGGGGTGGCCCAACCACTTACCGGTGGCCCCACCACCTCTGGGGGTCCCCACGTACCGGGTGTCCACCACTGTACCAAGGGTCCACCACTGTACCGGGTGGTTCCCCACGTCCCAGGTGTTCCCCTCTGTACCAGGTGGTCCACCAATGTACCAGGTGGTCCATACTGTACCAGGTGGTCCACACTTACCAGGGGGTCCACTATTTCCCAGTGGTCCTTACTGACCGGGTGGTCCATCTGTCCTGGGTCCACTTTCTGTACCAGGTGGTCCAGTACTGTACCAGGTGCCCCACCATGAAACCCAGGGGGTCCCCCATGTTAGGGGGACCACTACACGGGGGGGGGCCCTACTGATCAGGGTCCACTATTTCCCGGGGGTCCCCACTAACATGCTCCACACTGTACCAGGGGCCACTTCTGTACCAGTTCCACCACTGTACCGGTGGCCCACCATTTTCCCCAGGGGCCCCACCACTGTCCCACGGGGGTTCAAAAATTGTTCCGGGGGGCCCCCACGACCATGTGGACCCCCGCTGTAACAGGGGGTCCACCACAAAAAAACCTTTTTTCCCACCACTGTACCAGGGGGGCCACCGCTGTACCGGGTGCCACCACTGTACCAGGGGGTTCACCACTGTTCCGGGTGGTCCCTGCTGTCCAGGGGGCCACCATGACCAGGTGGTTCATACAGTACCGGGGGACCCCACTACTGTACCATGGGTCCCCACTGTCCAGGGGGGTTCACTACGTACAGGGGTCCATAATGTAAAGGTCCCCCCACCACTGCACCGTCGTTCACCACTGTCCCACGGGGTTCCAAAACTACTAACTGGTCCATTTCTGAAAAAAGTACCCCACTGTCCCAGGGGTTCACTACTGTCCTTTTTGGCCCACTATGTCCCAGGTGGTCCCACCACGTACCACGCGGTCCAAAAACGCTGTACCAGGGGGGCCCACCACTGTCCACGTGCTCAAAAAACTGTTCCAGGGGGGCATCCACTAAACCAGGGGGTCCACTCTGTCTAGGGGGGCCCCCACTGTCCAGTGGCCACACTGACCACGGGTTTCAGCACTGTACCGGGTTCCCATACTGACCAGGTGGCCAAAACTGTACCAGGGGTCCACTACTGTCCCAGGGGGCCCCTACTTATCAGATGGTCCACCACGTACCACGGGGTTAACACTGTACCAGGGGGCCACTACGTACCAGGTGGTCCACCACTGTACCGGGGTCCCCCAATGACTAGGTGGCCCTACTGCAGCGGGGTCCCCAATGTATCAGGGGGTCAACCACGTACCTTTTAGCCACTTCTGCACCAGGTGGCCCCACTTCTGTACCAGGGGGGTCCCCCACGTTCCTTTGGGGTTCACTACTGTCCCAGGTGATCCACCACTATACCAGTGTCCCTCTTCATAGGGGGTCCACTTCTGTTCCAGGGGGCCCACCATGTACCGGTGGCAACCACGTACCAGGGGCCATTTCTGCACCAGGGGTCCACTTCTGTCCCGGGGTGGTCCCCACTTCCCAGGGGGGGTTTGGCCCCACTGACCAGATGGTCCACCACTGCCCAGGTGGCCAACACTGACCAGGGGGTCCCCCATGAAAACCAGACAGCCACCAGTGTACATTTTTGGTCCACTACGTCCCAAGTGGCCACCTGTCCCATGGTCCACCACTTTACGGGTGTCCACTATATCCCGGTGACCCACTGTTTTCCAATGGCCACTACTGTACCAGGGTCCCACCGTACCAGTGGGCCACACTAACTGGGTGGTCCCTGCTGTACCAGGTGGTCCCTACTGTGCCGGGGTAGTCCACTCGCCAGGGGCCACCACGTCCAGGGGGTTCACCACGGACAGGTGTTCCAACACGTACCAGGGGTCCACTATACCAGGGTCCACTACTCTACCAGGGGGTCCACTACTTCCAGTGTCCACTGTACGGGTTTTTTCCCTAACTGTACCTGGTTCCCCAAGGGAATGTCCATGGTCCAGCGGGACCAGGGGGTCCCGTACTGCCCTGGTGGTCCACTATACTGTACCGAGGGTCCACTATATTGCACCTGGTGGTCCACTATACTTTCCTGGGGTTCACTATATTGACCGGGGGGTCCACTATACAGACCTTTTGGTACACTATACAGCCCCGTGGTCCCATACTGTCCCTGGTGGCCCAATATTGTACCGGTGCTTCACTATACTGACCTGGTGGTCCCGTATACTGTACCGGGTGGTCCATATACTGCCCTGGGGGTCCACTATACTGTACCAGGGGTCCAACTAAGTCCCTGGTGGGCCCCCGTCCCGGGTGGCCCCACTAAACGTACCTTGGGACCACTACCTGTACCGGGTGGTCCACGACCTGTACCTGGGGCCCACTCCTGTTCCTTTTTGACCACTAACTCCCCTGTTGGACCCTACACTGTACCTGGGGGCCCCTGCACTTTACCTGGGGACCCACCTGTCCTGGGGGACCACACACTCTGCCGTTGGCCCCTAACGTCCCTGGTGGCCATTCACTGTACCGGGTTGTCCCTACACTGTACCTGGTGGCCCACACATGTACCGGGGTGGCCCAAATACACTGTCTTGGTGGACCACACACGTACCTGGTGGTCCTCACTGGAAACCGGGTGGTCCACTACACTGACCTGGGGGGTCCCTACCTGTACCTGGTGGCCCATCCCCGTACCTGTGGTCCACTACACTGACCGGGTGGCCCAAATACCGTACCTGGTGGTCCCTAACTGTTTTTAAATCCTAAAGACGACCACCACAGACCTGAGGGACTGACCCCACAACCTGGGGGACTGACCACCACAGACCTGGGGGGACTGACCACCAAGCCCGGGGGGGGACTGACCCCACAACCTGGGAACGGGACCACCACGACCTGGGGGAGATCACCACAGCCTGAGGACTGACCACCCAACCGAGGAACTGACCACCACAGCCCTGGGGGATGACCACCACAGACCGAGGGACTGACCCCACAGCCCTAGGGACTGACCCCCCACAGACCCGGGACTGACCCCAAGCCGAGGGACGACCACCACAACCTGAGGGCCTGACCCCACGCCCTGGGGGACTGCCCCCAAAACCTGAGGGATGACCACCCAGCCCTGGGGGACTAAACCCACCACAGACCCAAGGAACGACCACCACAGCCCTAGGGACTGATCCCCCACAGACCTGGGGGACTGACCACCACAGCCCGGGGAAAAGACCACCCAACGGGGGACTGCCCACCAAAACCCCTGAGGGACTGATCACCACAGCCCTGGGGGACTCCACCCAGACCGGGGGGCCTGACCACCACGACCTGGGGGACTGACCACCACAGACCTGAGGGACTGACCACCACAGACCGGGGGACGACCACCCAGCCCTGAGGGCCCTACCACCAAGACCTGGGGAAGAAAAACCCAGACCTGAGGGATGCCACCACAACCTAGGGCTGCCACCACGCACCTGAGGGACTGACCACCACAGACCTGAGGGACTGACCACCACAGACCTGAGGGACTGACCACCACAGACCTGAGGGACTGACCACCACAGACCTGAGGGATATCACCACAACCTGGGGGACTGACCACTACAGACCTGAGGGACTGACCACCACTATATCTTCCACTAGAAGCCATGGGATAGGTTGAAGGATAGGGATATTTCTGAAAGAGATAAAAGGGTCAGGGTCGTGGAGATTAGTGTCAAGAGAATAAGCCACGATGTCTTTTAATGGGAGAAGCTATATCAGCCATGTTGCAGGAGGAAATTATGTTGGGAAATACAGAAGAGAGGACCTGCTTATCCAGTACTCAACAACTGTCACAACTGGAAATAAATGGTATAAAATACAGACACAATGGAAATATAAACACATATGCAGTATGTGATCCTTTATTGACTACGTTTCGCCCACACAGTGGGCTTTTTCAAGTCACAAACAGAACTACCTGGGGTGGAAGGAACGCGAGTATTTATAGTCAGGTTCAGAATGTTGAGGTCAGGTGGAGAATGCTGCATCTGATGATGTACCGAGTGGGGTTATAGAGTCTAAAAACTTGGGTAGCTTGGAAAGGAGATTGGATAAGTTTGTGAGCAGACCTTCTACAGTGTTCTTATGTGGGATAGCGATGAAGAAGTTTCTTGGCAAGTGGTTCAGCTATGTTATAGAAGCCACTATTCTGGTTGAAGTTGTCGGATATAGAAATAAGTGATGATTCCAGGATTCTTCGGTATTGAGTGTTGTCTTCTGTGGCGATAAGTCTTGAGTTTCTGTAGTTTATCAAGTGGTTGTGTGAATTACGGTGTTGTACGCAGGCATTCCTTGTGTCGTCAGACCTGCTTGCGTATTGCGTAAGCCCACTGCTTGCGTAAGCCCACTGTGTGGGCGAAACGTAGTCAATAAAGGATCACATTATACTGCATATGTGTTTATATTTTCAACTGTCACAACTGTTGTGACAGGGCAACTGGTGTGTCCCTGACTGGACAAGAGCCCCTAGGGTCATTACACAAGCAATTATCAATATCTGGATCATTCGTATAGAGGAATGGCCTTGCAGAATAGTAGACTTCTGAGGAAAGACTTTGCAGAATAGTAGTATACTTAATAATGGCCTTGCAGAATAGTAGACTTCTGAGGAAAGACTTTGCAGAATAGTAGTATACGTAATAATGGCCTTGCAGAATAGTAGACTTCTGAGGAAAGACTTTGCAAAATATTAGTATAACTTAAAAAGGGGCCTTGCAGAATAGTAGACTTCTGGGGAAAAGACTTTCCGAATAGTAGATCTTAATAATGGCCTTGCAGAAAGTAGATTTCTGAGGAAAGATTTGCAGAATAGTAGTCTACGTAATAATGGCATTACAGAGTATTAGACTAATTAGGAATGACATTCGACAGTAGAATACTACGTGGTTCCCTCTCACTGTACACACACTAAGAGTCCCCTTCATACATACGTATGATAATCATTCATTACGTATAATTATCATTTTTTCATCACGTAACAATGGGTTGAATTTAACGGAGCCCGGATGCTGCAGATCATCTCAGTAGAATCTGCGTCTGACTCCTCGTTTAACACGATTCTGGTCGAGAAATGGAAGAGCTGTGTTTGTTGTTTGGTTCTGGGAACAGGATAGTGTATATTTGTTGAACTTATCTGGATGGTGTTTTTTGTTACCCCTTCATTTTGTTGACTTGACCCTGTCTTTTTTACACTTTTGGCGCTAATGTGGACTTTTTTACTTCTGTTGTTCTGGACTGTTACACTGTGGGGTGAAGGGGATAACTGCCCACTAGACTTTTCGTTTTCGTTTAATAAATAGTTAATAGTTGACTTTAAGACGTTAGCTTTTGTTTTTTTTTTCTGTCTCGCACACCACCAACACCACACACACAAACACAACAACAACACCACACACACCCACACAACACCCACACACACACAACACACACCGATTACTGAATTATCAGGGGGGGTACAGTGGGGCTAGGTTGTGAATACTAAGTCATGTATAACACCCTGGGGGGAGCTGTAAAACCCCAACCTTTCCCTTCCCCCCCCCTCTCTCTCTCTCTTTTTCTCTTTCCCCTCTCTCTCTCTCTTCTCTCTCTCTTTCTTCTCTTTTTTCTCTCTCTCTCTCTCTCTCTCTTTTTTCCCCCTCTCTCTCCCCTCTCTTTCTCTCTCTTCTCTTCTCTCTCTCTCTCTCTCTCTCTCTCCTCCCTCTCTCTCTCCTCTCTCTCTCTCGCTCTCCCCCTCCTCTTTTCCTTTCTCTTTCTCTCTTTTTTTTTTTTTTTTTTTTTTTTTTTTTTTTTTTTTTTTTTTTTTTTTTTTTTTTTTTTTTTTTTTTTTAACATGGTTTTACAAGGGTTAAAGGGTCCCTAGCTTTTTTGACAATCTATTTACAGGGTTAAGGATTCCCCAACTTATTGAAAGCTAAAAAGGTGTTACCTACATCAGCTCATTTTAAAACATTTTTATTGTTTTGAGACATACAAGTAGGGGAAAAGGAAAATTAAG
>NC_069493.1:1883775-1913775 GCF_026875155.1 Cherax quadricarinatus
GAGGAAATGGTTGGTGTACCGACAAGATGGGGAAAAAAGACACTTATGTACAGTTCCGGACATTTATTAAAGGAAACGTTTCGCCACGAGTGACTTCTTCAGTCCTAATACAGAGAAAACTAAGAAAACATTTATATATATAGTGGCAGGAGTCAGGTGAGGTGACGCGTGGGTAGAGGTGGTATATATAGTAGTAGTAGTAGTAGTAGTATAGTATAATGGAACAAAGGGAGGTGAGGCAAGAGAGGGACCTGCTGGCATCAAGTAACACCAGTTCCCAGTAACACTATAAAGCAAAAATCCGGTAGTTACAGTATTTCAAAATTACTAAGCAAGAGGATATTACTCATCCTGGGAACTGGTGTTACATGATGCCTCACCTCCTTAGTTCCATTACTACTACTACTACTACTACTACTACTACTACTACTACCACCTCTACCCACGCGTCACCTCACCTGACTCCTGCCACTATATATATAAATGTTTTCTTAGTTTTCTCTGTATTAGGACTGAAGAAGTCACTCGTGGCGAAACGTTTCCTTTAATAAATGTCCTGAACTGTACATAAGTGTCTTTTTTCCACATCTTGGGCCCATTGTTGTTTATAAGAACATAGGAATGGAGGAACACTGCAGAAGGCCTACTGGCCCATACAAGACAGGTCCTTATCAAAACGACCTCTACCCAAAGCTACCCAAGAATTGACTCCCGACCCAATGCCACCAATCAAGCCCACCCCTCCCACTCTTTGACCTGGGGTACTGTATCAACTTCTTGGGCAACTCTAAAGGTTAGACAAATGGAGGAAATATCCACTACAATACGTAGGTATTGTGATAACCTTGTGTGTATAAAAGCCATAGCCTGTGGAGTAGTTACACTCTCCGGTTGCTACTATCCGCGAACACTGTAACGATGGCGGACTTAAGCAGTTTCGTAACGTGGGGAGAACTTCTTTCTGTATCTAGAGATATGGAATCTCTCCCACATTAAGATGAGATCTATGGGAGATTACGAATCACATCTTAAGAAAAAATGTGCTTGTAAGGAACGCACTGCGTTCGCTTAAAGAAGACAGACCGAAGAAAAAGAGGAAAAGAAGTCATGATGAAAGGGTTGACTTCAACTTATCTATCAGAGAAGATAGACGTGATATGAATATTCAGAGGTTTAGAGCTTTGAACTTCGATAGATCCACAGTGAAGATAGACAGTGTTGTTGAATGTTCAGAGGTTCAGAACCTTGAACTTCCAACCCCCGAAGACCCCTCACGTAACTCTAAACGTGAGGTGCACTGCAGAAGCGCTACTGTAACATAGAACATGAATGGAAAGGGAACACTGCAGAAGGCCTACTGGCCCATACAAGCAGGTCCCTAATAAAACCACCAATATAGTTGACCTATCAATCCACATTACTCAATAAAGTTGTTATTAGATATTGATTTTCATTCTATTTAGGCCTCTGCTACACCTATAGGCCTGTCTCTCCTACACAAATGGGCGAAACGTGCCCTCAGGAGGTCTGGTAGCATGTGCTGGGAACTTTAATATCATTGCATTAACTGAAACGGGGTATGATTTAAAGGGAGTCGGGATATGACTGCTGAGTGTAATATTCAGGGATTTAAGTTATTCAATGTGGATAGATGTAATGGGAAGGGGGGGGAGTTGCATTGTATGTTCGAGAAAATATTAATTGTTGCATAAAAACAGGTATAAAAATAGATGGAGCAGTAACAGAGTCTGTTTGGGTAGAGTTCGTGAGGGTCAAGAAAAACTAATTCTAGGTGTAATATCCCGACCTCCAGGCTTGGATCACGATAGAGGGAGACTTCTTTGGACGAATTGTTGGGGCTTCTGGACACAGTAACATAGTCATAGTAGGGGACTTTAACTTTAGTCAAATTGAAATGGAAATTCTTTGACAGGTAATCTAGAGTCCAGTGACTTTAAAGGAAACAGTTCAGGACTGTTTTCTGAAACAGAGCGTAACGAACCTACCCCGGGGTAATAATTTGCTAGACCTAGTCTTGTCAAATAAGGAAACACTCGTGAATAATCTGGAGATCACTGAAGACTTGCCCAGAGTATATACATTCCCAAGAGAAAAATTTGGTCTAATAATAACGATCCAAATGGGTTAACAGGAGGCTAAAGCATCTATTAGGGGAGAAAAGGGGAATTTATAGGGGCATCAGAAGAGGAGAGGTTTAACCTTACTGACCAATATGTTCAGCTTAAAAGAAAGTAAAAAAGGCGATAGAAAGGCTAAACGTGACTATGAAATTAGAGTCGCTAATGAATCAAAGACTAATCCAAAGGGGTTCTTTCAAGTTTTATAGGACGAAGGTGAAGGAAAAAGTAGGACCTATGAAAACTGGGAATGGGCAGCTGACGGATAATGAACTGGGAAAAGTGTTCCTTTTTTTAATGACTATTTTTTGTCAGTTTTTACACAGGAAGATGTAAATGAGATTCCACTAATTAACAATTATTTAGTTCCTGATGAATTTAAGTTAACTAATATTACTGTCACGAGGGACAAAGGTTATTAAACAAATAGACAAACTGAAACAAAATAAGTCCCGGGACCCGATGATTGGTTTTCAAGGGTACTTAAGGAATGCAAGATGGAGCTTAGTCAGCAAATTAACGAGTGTATTCAATGCGTCCATCCTTACCAGTGTTGTGGAAGATGGCTAATGTGATTCCTATATTCAAATCAGGGGATAAGTCCACTCCCTTCAAATTACCGTCCAATAAGCCTGACATCTATAGTGGGCAAGTTATTTGAATCAATTATAGCTGACATTACCAGAATCACATTGAAAAAAACAAAAATTGATAAATGAAACCAGCAGGATTCCAGAGGTCGTTCCTGCCTGCAAACTTACTGAAGTTTTTCAAAAGAACATTTGAGGCGTTGACAGTGAAAGGAATATGATTTTGTAATGAAAGGGAAAGAGAACCGACAGTTGATAAATTAGACACATGTCAACTCTTTGTTCAACCTTGGTACTTATTGAGGAAACGTTTCGCCACACAGTGGCTTCATGTATGGACTGAAAGAAGCCATGGGGGGCGAAAAGTTTCCTCAAAAAAGATACCCAAAAGTTGCACATGTGTCAATTTTTTCAAGGGAAAAAAGAACATAAGAAAGGGGGAACACTGCAGCAGGGCCCTTTTTGGCCCATACAATTTTTGTAAAGTCTTTGAAGATACCTCACAAGAACCTTAAGAAAAGTGGCGCTCAGGTATAGGATAAAGTTCTAGCATGGTTGGGCTGGCTTTCCAATAAAAAGCAAAGTTACAAATTTAAAGAGTGAAAAACTGAAAGGGGATTAGCCTAGTGGGGTTCCCAAAAGGGTCAGTTTTTAAGGGATCTCTTGTTCATAATTTACATTAATACCTTGATGAAGGGGTTACAGTGACAAAGAAAAATTTTCGATGATACAAAGAAGGCCGTTAATACACTCTGAGAGGATACAATAACTCCAGGAGGATTTGGGCAAATTAATGTCTTGGTCTGAGAAAAGGCAGATGAATTTAATGGGGATAAATGTAAGGGACTTCCCCTGGTAATAAAAATAACCCTCGAAGCTATAATCTAGGTGAAGTAGACTTGATCAAAAGAATGTAAAAAGACTTGGGAGCATGGTAAGCAAAACTAAACCCAAGACACAGTGCCAAAGGTCCAAAAAGGCCAACAAATTACTTGGTTTTATGTAAAAGAAGTATAAGTAACAGAAGTCTAAAAGTTTTTTTACAGCTCATCATCACTAGTGAGGCCTTTTTTTAATTTATGCGCTAAAGTTTTTGGCCCCCTTACTACAGAGGACAAGACTCATAGAGAACATACAAAAGAATGACTAAAATGATTTAGTCGAAAGGGAAACCCCCCGTTGAAATAACTCAAACCAAAATTTCCACTCTAGAGGGCTAAATGAGGGAGATACATTGAAGTGTATAAGTGGATACGGGGAAAACAAGGGAGATATTTAAAAAAGTACGAGGGGGTTTGAACCGGAAGAACCAGGATAAGGGTTTTAAATTTGGGAAAAAATTTAAAATTTAAAAGGACATAGGGAAGTACTGGTTTTCTAACAAGTTTAGATGCGTGGAACAGTCTTTCCCCGGGGTATAAGGCTGGACCTTGGGTAGCTTTAAAAAAGGCTGGACAAATTATGAGTGGGGGGGGCTGGGTTTTTATTTGTCTTGGCACGGGGAACTATTTCTAGGGAACATAAGAACATAAGAATTAGGAACACTCCCGAAGGCCTACTGGCCCATACGGGCAGGGCCTTACAAAAAAGACATCACCCAAAGCTACTCAAGAAAAAACTCCCCTACCCCTTTTCACCCAAACAAACCCGCCCCTCCCCTCATATATTTTTTCCAGTCTCCTTAAAACTACCCAAGTCCTAACCTCATCACCGCCTGGGGAAAACTGTTCCACCATCTACAACTCTGTTAGAAAACCAGTATTACCTAGTCCTTTCTAAATCTAAATTTATACAACTTAAATCCATTATTCCTGGTTCTTACCTGGTTTGACACCCTCAGTACTTTATTAATACTCCCTTGTTTTTGCCCGCATCCACTAACACTTCAATGATATCTCCCCTCATTTTACGCCTCTCCAAGAGTGGAATTTAAGGGTTTAAGTCATCTTCAACGGGAGGTTCCTTACACAGTAAATCATTTTATCTTTCTTCTCTGTAGTTCTCTAATGATTATGTCCATCCTGTAGAAAGGGGACCAAAACTAGCAGCATAACTAAATGAGCCCACTATGATGTTAAGCGTAAAATAACTTTTTGGGCTTCTGTTTTCTTATACTTCTTGAATAAATCCCAAATAATCTGTTGGCCCCTTTTTTGCGCACACTGAGCACTGGCTTGGCTTTAGATTTCTGCTTACCATGACTCCCAATCTTTTTTACATTCTGTACCAAGCTTACTTCACCAGTTAAGCTTCGAGGGTTTTTTTCATTACCAAGGGGAAGTACCTTACACTTACCACTTAAACTTTTATCTGCCATTTCTCAGACCAAGACATTAAAAATTTTTTCAAAAACGTCCTAAGTTCATTTATCCCCTCAGAGGAATTTTAAAGGCCTTCTTTGTATCACAGCAAACTTTCTCATGTCACTATAATCCCCCATCAGGGGCATTAAAGTAAATTTTGACAAAGAGGCCTAAAATGACCTTGTGGGAAAGCCCCTATGACTAATCCCCATTCAATTTTTACTCCATTTTTTGGAAAATCTCTCTTTTTATGGAAGCCATGCCCCAGTCCATGCTAGAACTTGCCCCTATCATGACTGCCCTTTCTTTTAAGAGTCCTTTGAGGGACTCTGTCGAAGGCTTTCTAAAATCCAAATAAACAATATCATATTCCTTATCACTGTCAACGCCTCAAAAAGTTCTATTTAAGAACTCAGTAAGTTTTTTCAGGGGGAAACCTCTCGGAATCCATGCTGAGATTCTTTTCAAGTCTCTCTTCAAGGTACTTCTGATAATTTCAGCTAAATTGATTCTAATAACTTGCCCCAAGATGTCGGGCTTATTACGGTAATTTAAAGGGGAGGGGACTTAAATAAAACTTTAAAAATGGATAAAAACGACAGAGGGGTAGTAAACACATATGCAACAGTAGGTATTTTTATTTAAAACGTTTCGCCTACAAAAGGGGCTTCTTCATCGAGTACAGAAAAAATTTATGAAGCAGAAATACTTGAAGACGATGAAATCACCCCATCCCCCTTAAATTTTTGAGGTGGTCATTCCCTCATCTGGAGAAGAGATTGTTCCTTTGTCTGAAAAATATAAAGTTGAAGTGACGGGATGAGCCTTTATATAGTCCAGGGTGAACGAGGTTCTTTGGGGGGGCAGGTCCCCTCAAACCCAGCCGTTCCACTAGTAAAGTCGAAGTTGTGGTCTGTACCAAAAACCCTTAAAAGGCTCCATCCTGTCACTTCAACTTTATATTGGGGTTTTAGACAACGAACAATGCCTTTTCCAGACTGAGGGGACACCACCCCCAAAACTTTTAAAGGGGGATGGACTGTTACATCGTCTTCAGTATCTTCTGCATCTATCAACTTTTCTGTACTCACTGAAGAGCCACGTGTAGGCGAAACGTTTCGAAATAAAGATACCTAACTGTTGCATATGTATGTCTTACCTACCATTCTGTCGGTATTTTATACATTTTAATGTTCACTCTGTCAGACACTGCAACACAAGGGTATCTTGGTACAGACCATCAACTTCGACTTCCTACTAGTGAAGAACGGTGGGTTTGAAGGGACCTCCCCTCCCAAAGCAACCTAAAAAACCCCGTTTTCTCCCTCCTGCCACTAATAAAAAGGCTCCATCCTGTTCCACTTTCAACTTCATATTGTTATCAGACAACGGAACAATGCTCTTCTCCAGACGAGGTACTGACCACCTCAAAACTTTAAGGGTGATGGACTGATTACATCGTCTTCAAGTATCTTCTGCTTCTATCAACTTTTCTGTGTGTTGTTAGGTAAGACACATATGCAACAGTTTAGACAACTTTATTCCGAACGTTTCGCCTACACAGTAGGCATCTTCAGTCGAATACAGAAAGTAGCAGGAACAGTAGAGGATGTGAAGACGATGTAATCAAGTCCATCACACGCCCGTCTTAAAGTCGAAGAATTTGAGGTTGTCTGTCCCTCGCCTGAGAAGTTTTCAGTTCCATAGTCAGGATAGTTCCTGACTGGAACTGAACTTCTTCAGGCGAGGGACTGACAACCTCAAATTCTACGACTTTTAAGGTGATGGACTGATTACATCGTCTTCACATCTCTAACTGTTCCAGCCCTACTTTCTGTATTCGACTGAAGACCTACTGTGAAGGCGAAACGTTTCGGAATAAAGTTGTCTAACTGTTGCATATGTGTCTTACCTAACAACCTGTCGGTATTGTATACCATTTTGATGTTCAACTTTTCTGTACTCGACTGAAGAAGCCTTCTGTGTAGGCGAAACGTTTTTTCGAAATAAAGATACCCTAACTGTGCATATGTGTCCTGACCTAACCAAGAGTGGACTTACCCCTGATTTGAATATAGGAACCACATTAGCCATCTTCCACATCTCTGGCACAACACTGGTAAGGATGGACGCATTGAATATACTCGTTAATGGCTGACTAAGCTTCCATCTTGCATTCCTTTAAGTACTCTTGAAAACAACTCATCGGTCCCCCGGGACTTATTTTGTTCAGTTTGTCTAACTGTATAATAACCATGTCTCGTGACAGTAATATTAGATAATTAAATTCATCAAACTAAATAATTGTTAATTACTGAAAAAGAAAAATAAAAAATAAAACTCAAAAAAAAAGAACAAAAAAAAAAAAAAAAATAAAAAAATAAAAATAAAAAAAAAAAAAAAAAAAAAAAAAGAAAAAAAGAGAAAAAAAAAGAATCTCCTTTCATCTTATCCTGTGTAAAAACTGACAAAAAATAGTCATTAAATAAGGAACACATTTCCAGTTCATTATCCGTCAGCTCCAATCCCAATTTCACAGGTCCTACTTTTTCTTCACCTTCGTCTATACACTTGAAAGAACCCCTTTGGATTAGTCTTTGGATTCATTAGCGACTCTAATTTCATATCACTTTAGCCCTTCTAATCGCTTTTTTACTTCCTCTTTTAAAGCTGAACATATTGGTCAGTAAGGGTTAACCACTCCCTCTTCTGATGCGCCTATAAATTCCCCTTTTCTCCCCTAAAATAGATGCTATTAGCTCCTGTTAACCCCATTTGGATCGTTACTATTAGACCTAATTTCTCTCTGGGGAATGATTACTCCTGGGCACTTGTACATATATTTAAGAAAACAATCATAAAAGCAGATCCCTTCATATTCATAAGTAGATTATCGTCAATAAAATCAATAGCTAGATTACCCCAATCAAGATAGACAGATGTTCCCTAAGTCCATTTACTAAATCGCCGAACGAAAATCGGGGATTTTTACTGTAATCATTATTCATGCATTCCCAATTAATGCTAAAGGTGATGGATTTGTGATCACTTTGCGCCAAGCTCTTCCAGTGATCTCCAGATTGATCACGAGTGTTTTTCCTTATTTGACAAGACTAGGTCTAGCAAATTATTACCCCTGGAGGTTCAGTACACTCTGTTCAGAAACAGTCCTAACTGCTTCGTCCATGAAGTCCACTTGAACTCTAGATTACCTGTCAAAGAATTCCAGTCAATTGGCTAAAGTTAAGGTCCCCAACTATACTCGTTACTGTGTCCAGAAGCCCTAACAATTTCGTCCCAAAGAAGTCTCCCTCTATCGTGATCCAAGCCTGGAGGTCGGTATATTACACCTAGAATTAGTTTTTCTTGACCCTCCACGAACTCTACCCAAACAGACTCTGTTACTGCTCCATCTATTTTTATACCTGTTTTTATGCAACAATTAATATTTTCTCGAACATACAATGCAACTCCTCCCCCCTTCCCATTACATCTATCCACATTGAATAACTTAAAGGAAGCTTAAGGTAGTAGTCGTTTTGATAAGGACCTGCCTCGCACGGGCCAGTAGGCCTTCTGCAGTGTTCCTCCATTCTTATGTTCTTATGTTCTTATGTTAATTTAAAGGCACTGAAGGTTGTATCTAATTAGAATTAACACAAGATTTGTGTTATAAGGTTGGTGTTAATGTGGTTCATATCTATTTGAACGATAGATAGATAGATACAGAGAGCGTACATCCACACACACCCACATACTCCCACACAAGAGATTGGTGCAAAAACTGGAGGACCAAGCAGGGATAACAGGGAAGGCACTACAATGGTCAGGAATAACTTGTGCAGGAAGACAGCAGCGATCATGGTACGTGCGAGGTGACAGTGTGGCACCTGTGAACCACCGGTCCACAGGGGTCAGTCCTAGGACCTCTTAGTGCTGTTTTTCTAGTATTTGTGAACGACATGACGAAGGGAATAGACCTCTGAGGTGTCCCTGTTTACAGTGAACGTGAAGTTATGAGAAGAATTACAACTCGATCGAAGACGCAGGCAGAACTAACAAAGGATCTGGACAGTCTGTAGACCTGGTCCCAGCAATTGGCCCTGGAGTTTAATCCCCCCAAGTACAAAGTCAGAATGGGAAGGGCAAAGAAGACCGCAGACGGAGTACAGTCTGGGGGGCCAAGACTAAAAACCCACTCAAGGAAAAAGATCTTGGGGGGAGTATAACACCAGGCACATCTCCTAAGCGCAATCAACCCCAAAAAACTGCTGCAGCAATGGGCGCCTGGCAAAACCCCAGAACACATTCCTTCTTAATAAGGAATTTCAGGCCCTGTACACCGTTACTTAGAAAGGGCCCCCCCTTTGGAGTACGGACCCGTTTGGAACCCACACCTAGCCAACACGGAAGAAACAGAGAAAGGCAAAGGGTTTGCAACAAACTAGTCCAAGCTAAGAGGTATGTCCACGGGAGAGGTAAGGGAAATCAAAAACCGCGAACTGGGGGACAGGGAAAAACGGGGACAGATAACGACATACAAAAACGAAGGAATTGACAAGGTGGGGCAAAGGGCAGGGTGTTCAAGAGATTTGGGCACAGTAACAAGGGACACAGTTGGGAAATTGAAGACACAGATGAATCACAAGGTGTTAGGAAGTATTCTTCAGCCACAGGTAGCAGTAATGGAATTTTTGGGAACGAGTATGGAGGCAGGATCCATACATACTTTAAGCAAGGTAAAAACCTATACGATCAGTGAGGGGGGGGGCCAGGAGCTCGGACTCGACCCCCCCAACCCCAAAAAAACAAAAAACCCAAAATACCCACAAAACCCCAAAACCCCCCCAAAATAAACCCCCATCACGCAACACACCCACACCCCCCAACACGCACACCACCCAACATACCCACATACACCCACATACAGACACACACAAACCCACAACACCACGTACACCCACAACCACACAACACCCACATACACACATAAACCCTATACAGACACAAACACAAACCCCAACGGACACACATACACCCAAAATCCACACAACACAAACCCCACACACCCACTACACCCACATACACCCACACACACCACAGCGCAGTTGGCTGAATCCGATGTCAAGCTGTGGATGCAGCTTAAAAGATGACTTACTACACCTGCATTGTAACCGGTGGGTCTACACCACTGTAACCAGGTGGTCCACCACTTACCAGGTGTCCACCACTGTACCAGGTTGGTCCACCATGTACCAAGGTGGTCCCACCATGTACCGGTTGGTTCCACCACAATACCAGGTGTCCACCACTTACCAATTGTCCCACCACTGTTCCAGATGTCCAACCACTGTACCATGTGGTCCACCACTGACCAGGTGGGTCCCCACTGTAACAGGTTATCCACCACTGTACCAAGTGGGCCACCACTGTACCAGGTGGTCCACGCACTGTACCAGGTGGTCCACCACTGTAGCCAAGTGTCTCACCACTGTACCAGGTGGTCCCACCACTGTACCAGGTATCCACCACAGTAACAGGCGGTCCCACCACTGTACCAGGTGGCCACCACTGTACCCAGTGGTCAAACAACTATACCCAGGGGTCCACCCCTATACCAGGTGGTCCACCACTGTAACAGGTTGGTCCACCAACTGTATCAGGTGGTCCACCACTGAACAAGGTGGTCCACCACTGTAACAGGTGGTCCACCACTGTTCCAGGTGTCCACCACTGTAACAGTTGGTCCACCACTGTACCAAGTGGTCCACCACTATACAGTATTCCCTACTGTACCAGGTGGTCACTACTGTACCAATGATCCAACCACTGTACGCATGTGGTCCAGCACAGTACCAGGTGGTCCAACACAGTACCAGTGGTCCAGCACCGTAACCAGGTGCCCAGCACAGTATCAGGTGGTCCACATTGTAATCCAGGTGGTCACCACTGTACCATGTGGTCCACCACTGCACCACGTGTCACCCATGTTCCAGGTGGGCCACCACTTCACCACGTGATCCAACACAGTACCATGTTGTCCATCACTGTACCAGGTGTCACCACTGTACCACGTGGTTCAATAAACTGTCAGGTGGTCACCACTGTACCTCGTGGTCCACCACTGTAACCAGTGTTCCACCACTGTAACCAGGTGTTCCACACCAACTGCACAAGGTGTTTCCAACCACTCTACCAGGTGTCCACCACTGTAACCAGGTGGACCACCACTGTACCAGGTGGTCCACCATATACCAGGGGCCCACTACATGTACCAGGTGGTCCAAAACTGTACCAGGTGGTCCACCACTGTATTGGTGGTCCACTACTGTATTGGTGGTCCACCACTCTACCAGTAATTCAACCACAGTACCAGGTGGTCCACCATTGTACCATGTGGTCCACCATATAACCAGGGGTGTCCACCACTGTACCAGGTGTCCACCTCTGAACCATTTGGTGTCCACCACTGTACCAGGTGGTCCATCACTATACCAGATGGTCCACTACTGTACCAGGTGGTCCACAACTGTACAATGTGGTCCACCACTGTACCACGTGATCCACCACTGTACCAGGTGGTCCACCACTATACCAGGTGGGCCCACTACAGTAGCAAGGTGGTCCAAAACTGTACCAGGTGGTCCACCACTGTAATTGGTGGTCCACTACGTATTGGGTGGTCCAACCACTCTACCAGTAATTCACCACTGTACCAGGTGTCCACAACTATACCAAGTGGTCTATCTACTGTAACAGTTTGGTCCACCACTGTACCAGGTTTGTCCACCACAGTATTAGTGGGTAAAGCACAGTACCAGGTGTCCACCACAGTACCAGGTGGTCCACCACTGTACCAGGTGGTCCACTACTGTACCAGGTGGTCCACCGCTGTAACAGAAGGTCCACCACTATACAAGGTACTCACACCACTGTACCAGGTGTTCACCACAGTAACCAGTGGGGCCAACACATTACACAGGGGTCCACCCTGGTACCAAGTGGTCCCCACTGTACCAGTGGGTCCACTACTGTACCAGGTGGTCCACCACTGTACCATGTGGTCCACCACTGTACCAGGTGGTCCACCACTGTACCAGGTGGTCCATCACAGTACCAGGTGGTCAAGCACAGCACAAGGTGGTCCAAGACTGTACCAGGTGGTCCACCACTGTACCAGGTGGTCCACCCACTATACCAGTGGACCACTAGTGTATCACGCAGGTGGTCCACTCTGTATCATGTGGTCGTTCACGTGTGCCCAGGTGGTCCACCAGTGTACGAGTGGTTCACGAAAGTGTACCAGGTGGACCAGCACATGTAACATGTGGTCCACCACTGTATCCAGGTGGTCACCATGTACCACGTGGTCCACCAAATGTTCCAGTGGGCCACCACTGTACCACGTAGTCCACACAGTACCAGGTGGTCCACCACTGACCAGGTGGTCCACCACTGTACCAGGTGGTCCCACCACTGTACCAGGTGTTTCCGCCACTGCAACCAGTGTCCACTACTGTAACCAGGTGGTCCCCACTGTACCAAGTGGTCATACCAAAAGCCCCTGTAACTGGGGGTCCACCACTGTACCATGTGGTCCACCACTGCACCAGCTAGTCCACACTGTACCAGTTGGTCTCCACGGTACCAGGTGGTCCACCACTGTACCAGGTGGTCCACCACATACCAGGTGGTCCACCAGTTTTCTGTAACCAGGTGGTCCACCACTGTACCAGGTGGTTCAACCATTGTAACAGGTGGTCCACCACTGTACCGATAGGTGGGGTCCACCCCTGTTTCTACCACGGGGTCCAGTACTGTACCAGGTGGTCCACCACTGTACCAGGTGGTCCACCACTGTAACCAATGGTCCCCACTATACACGTGTCCAGAACTGCATCAGATGGTTCACCACTTGTACCAGGTGGTCCACTACGTTCCAGGTGGTCCAGTACTATACCAGTGGTCCACCACTGAACAGGTGGACCACACAGTACCAGTGGCCAAGCACAGTACCAGTGGTCCAACACGTCCAGGTGTTCCAAAATATTATACCAGTGGTGCACTACTGTACAAGGTGGGTCCACTACTGTTACCAGGTGGTCCACCATTGGTTCCAGTCCACCACTGTACCAGGTTGTCCACCACTGCAACCAGGTGGTCCACTACTGTACCAGGTGGTCCACCACTCTACCAGGTGGTCCACGACTGTTCCACGTAGTCCATTACTGTACCAGGTGGTCCACCACTGTACCATGTGGTCCACCACTATTCCAGGTGGTCCACTGCTATACCAGGTGGTCCGCCATTGTACCAGGTGTCCACCACTGAACCAGGTGGTCCACTACTGTGCCATGTGGTCTACCACTATACCAGGTGGTCCACTACTGTACCAGGTGGTCCACTACTGTACCAGGTGGTCCACTACTGTACCAGGTGGTAGACCACTGAACCAGGTGGCCAAGCACAATACCAGGTGGTCCACCACTATACCAGGTGGTCCCCTACTGTACAGGTGGGCAACCACTGTACCAGGTGGTCCACCACTGTATCAGGTGGTCCACCACTGTATTGGTGGTCCACTACTGTACCATGTGGTCCACCACTGTACCACGTGATCCACTACTGCATTTTGTGGTCCACCACTGTACCAAGTGTTCCACCACTGTACCAGGTGGTCCACCACTGTACCAGGTGACCCACTGTACCAGATGGTCCACCACTATTTCAGGTGGTTCACCACTGTACCAGGGGGTCCCCAACTGTACCAGGTGGTCCACCACTGTACCAGGTGGTCCACTACAGTACCAGGGGGTCCACCACTGTAATAGGTGGTCCACCACTGCACCAGGGGGTCCCTCACTGTACCAGGTGGTCCTCCACTGTTCCAGGTGGTCCACCACTATACCAGGTGGTCCTCCACTGTACCAGGTGGTCCACCACTGTACCAGATGGTCCACCACTATACCAGGTGGTCCACCACTATACCAGGTGGTCCACCACTGTACCAAGGGGTCCCCCACTGTAACAGGTGGTCCTCCACTTTACCAAGTGGTCCTCCACTGTGCCACGTGGTCCTCCACTGTACCAGGTGGTCCACCACTGTACCAGATGGTCCACCATTGTACCAGGTGGTCCACCACTATACCAAATGGTCCACCACTCTACCAAGGGATCCCCCACTGTAACAGGTGGTCCTCCACTGTACCAGATGGTCCACAACTATACCAGGTGGTCCACCACTATACCAGGTGGTCCAACACTGTCCCAAGGGGTCCCCCACTGTAACAGGTGGTCCTCCACTTTACCAGGTGGTCCTCCACTGTGCCACGTGGTCCACCACTGTACCAGGTGGTCCACCACTGTACCAAGGGGTCCCCCACTGTAACAGGTGGTCCTCCACTTTACCAGGTGGTCCACCACTGTACCAGGTGGTTCACCACTATACCAGGTGGTCCACCACTGTTCCAGGGGGTCCCCCACTGTACCAGGTGGTCCTCCACTGTACCAGGTGGTCCACCACTGTGCCAGGTGGTCCACCATTGTACCAGTTGTTCCACCACTGTACCATGTGGTCCACGACTGTACGACGTGGTCCACCACTTTTCCAGGAGGTCCAGCACTGTACCACGTGGTCCAGCACAGTACCCGGTGGTCCACCACCGTACCAGGTGGTCCACCACTGTACCACGTAGTCCACCACTGTACCACGTGGTTCATAAACTATTCCAGGTGGTCCACCACTGTACCATGTGGCCCACTACTGTACCATGTGATCCGACAGTGTACCAGGTGTTCCAACACTATACCAGGTGTTTCACCACTCTACCAGGTGGTCCACCACTGTACCAGGTGCTCCACCACTGTACCATGTTGTCCACCACTGTACCACGTGGCCCACCACTGTACAAGGTGGTCCAGCACTATACCACGTGGTCCACCACTGTATCAGGTGGTCCACCACTATGCCATGTGGTCCACTACTGTACCAGGTGGGCAACCACTGTACCAGGTGGTCCACCACTGCACCAGGTGGTCTATCACTGTATTGGTGGTTCACTACTGTACCATGTGGTCCACCACTGTACCACGTGATCCACTACTGTACCATGTGGTCCACCACTGCACCAAGTGGTCCACCACTGTACCAGGTGGTCCACCACTGTACCAGATGGTCCACCACTTTTTCAGGTGGACCACCACTGTACCAGGGGGTCCCTCACTGTACCAGGTGGTTCACCACTTTACCAGGTGGTCCACCACTGTACAAGGGGTCCACCACTATACCAGGTGGTCCTCCTCTGTACCAGGTTCTCCACCACTGTACCAAAATGGTCCACCACTATACCGGGTGGTCCACCACTGGGCTAGGGGCCCTTTCCCTTTGAAACCAGGTTTTCCTCCACGTACCACGTGGTCCTTCACTTTTCCCAGGGGGTTTTCCCCCATTGTCCCCAAAAAGGGTCCCCCAAACAATACCGGGTGGTCCACCACATACCAGGGGGTCCCACGGGAAAACCAGGGGGTGCCCCACTGAAAACATTTGGTCCCCCAAAACCTTGTACCAGGGGGCCCAACCACGAAACCAGTTGGTCCCCCAAACTGAAACCAAGTGGTCCCCCCACTGTACCGGGTTTGGCCACCATTTGTACCAGTTGGCCCCACCACGGGAAACCAAAGTGGTCCTCCTCTGTCCCCGGGTTTTTCCCAAACAACTATCCCCAGGTGGGCCACTATTTCCCGGGTTTGGTCCCCCAAACTAAAACCATTGGTCCATTATTGTACCAGGTTGCCACCACGAACCCAGGGGGTCCCCCTACTGTACCAGGGGGTCCACCACTATCCCTTTTTGGGTTTCCACACTTTTACCGGGGTTGGGCCACTACTTTTCCAGGTGGAGACCACTGAACCAGGTGGCCAAGCACAGTACCATGTGGTCCACCATGTACCAGGTGGCCCCCAACTATACCAGGGGGTCCACTACTGTACCAGGTGGTCCGCATTGTACCAGGTGGTCCCACCACTGAACCGGGTGGTCCACTACTGAAACCATGGGGTCCACCACTATAACCAGTTGGTCCACAAACGAAACCAGGTGGCCACTACTGTACCGGGTTGGTAAAAACCCTAAACCCCAGGTGGCCAAGCACATACCATGTGGTCCCCCCAAACTGTCCCCCAGGGGCCACCACTAAAACCAGGGGGGGCCATTTGCTGAAACCGGGGCCCCACTACTGCCCCAGGTGGTCCACCACTGACCGGGTTTTGTCCACCACTCCCCACCAGGGGGGTTCACCACTTTTACCAGGGGGATCACCAATGTAGCAGGGGGTTTCCAAACGACTGTACCAGGGGTTCACCATGTCCCAAAGGTGGACCACCTCGTACAGTACGGACCCCCCGGTGAAAGAATTGAACCAATGTACAGTACTGGACCACCGGTCCCCCCCCTGAATCGGGGGGGTCCACGCAGTCCCCAGGTGGCCAATCATAGTACTAGGGGGTCCACCACGGGAAGCGGGTGGTCCACCACTAACGAGGGGGTCCACTGCTTTAAAACCAGGTGGTCCACTCTGACCAGGTGGTCCACTACTGTACCGGGTGGTCCACCACTGCCCCATTTTGGTTTAAAACCAAACTGAACCCAGGGTGCACCACTGCACCAGGTGGAAAACTACTGTACCAGGTGGTCCACCACTTACCAGAGGGCCCCAAACTGTCCCAAGGGGTTTCCCCACTTACCAAGGGTTTCCCACCACTGTATCGGGTTTGGTCCAGCACGAAAACCAGGGGGTCCACAAACAGTGCCGGGGGGGGTTTTGGCCACCACTGTACCAGGTGGTCCTTTAACGAAACCAGGGGGGGGGCCCCAGTATTTTTCCATTTTGGTCCACTTTTTACCAGGGGGTCCCGTACTGTACCAGGGGGCCCCACCACTGCCCCAGGTGGCCCAAACACACGAATCGGGTGGTCGCCCAAACTACACTGGGGCGGTCCACTATGTATAAAGGGGGGTCCACTACGGAAACCAGGTGGTCCTCCACTATACCGGGTCCCTCCACAAATGAACCAGGTGGTCCACTATTTGTCCCAAAGGGGGGTCCACCACTGTATCAGGGGTCCACCACTGTCCCAGGGGGTCCAGCACAGCCCCCAGGTGATCCAGCACTGTACCAGTTTGTCCACCACTGTACCGCGGGGTTCCACCACTAAAACCACGTGGCCACCATTGTTAAAGGGGGGTCCCCCACTGAAACCACGGGTTAAAGCACAGTCCCAAAATGGTTCACCACTGTACCGGGTGATCCACCATTTGTAACGGGTGGCCCACCATTTTACCAGGGGGGGCACACCACGGGACCACGGGGGTTCAAAAAAACGTTCCAGGGGGTCCACCCCCTGTACCATGTGGACCACCACTGTAACAGGGGGGCCCCCAAACTGAACCATGTGTTCCACCACGTACAAGGGGGTCCACTACTGTGCCAGGTGGTCCACCTCTGTACCAGGTGGTCCACCACTGTACCAGGTAGCCAACCACTGTACCAGGTGGTCCACCACTGTACCAGGTGGTCCACCGCTGTACCAGGTAGTCCACCACTGTACCAGGTGGTTCACCACTGTTCCAGATGGTCCACTGTTGTACCAGGTGGTCCACCACTGTACCAGGTGGTTTACTACTGTACCAGGTAGTCCACTACTGTACCATATGGTCCACCACTGTACCAGGTGGTTCACTACTGTACCAGGTGGTCCACTACTGTACTAGGTGGTCCACCACTGTACCATGTGGTCCATCACTGTACCACGTGGTTCAGCACTCTACCATGTGGTCCACTACTGTACCGGGTGGTCCAAACTGTACCAGGTGGTCCACAACTGTTCCAGGTGGATCACTACTGTACCAGGTGGTCCACTGCTGTACCAGATGGTCCACCACTGTACCACGTGGTTCAACACTGTACCAGGTGGTCCTCTACTGTACCAGGTGGTGCACCACTGTGCCACGTGGTTCATAAACTGTTTCAGGTGGTCCACCACTGTACTAGGTGGTCCACCACTGTACTAGGTGGTTCACTCCTGCAGCAGGTGGTCCACCAATGTATCAGGTGGTCAACCACTGTACCCGTTGGTCTACTTCTGCACCAGGTGGTCCACTTCTGTACCAGGTGGTCCGCCACTGTACTAGGTGGTGCACCACTGCACCAGATGGTCCACCACTGTACCAGTTGGTCCACTACTGCATGAGGTGGTCCACTTCTGTACCAGGTGGCCCACCAATGTATCAGGTGGTCAACCACTGTACCCGTTGGTCTACTTCTGCACCAGGTGGTCCACTTCTGTACCAGGTGGTCCGCCACTGTTCTAGTTGGTTCACTACTGTACCAGGTGATCCACCACTATACCAGTTGGTCCACTACTGCATGAGGTGGTCCACTTCTGTACCAGGTGGCCCACCAATGTACCAGGTGGTCAACCACTGTACCAGTTGGTCCACTTCTGCACCAGGTGGTCCACTTCTGTTCCAGGTGGTCCGCCACTGTACCAGGTGGTGCACCACTGCACCAGATGGTCCACCACTGTACCAGGTGGTCCACCACTGTACCAGACAGTCCACCAGTGTACTAGGTGGTCCACTACTGTACCAAGTTGCCCACTTCTGTACCAGGTGGTCCACCACTTTACCAGGTGGTCCACTACTATACCAGGTGGTCCACTGCTGTTCCAGATGGTCCACTACTGTACCACTTGGTCCACTACCGTACCAGGGGTCCACTACTATACTAGGTGGTCCACTGCTGTACCAGGTGGTCCACTACTGTGCCAGGTAGTCCACTGCTGTACCAGGTGGTCCACCACTGTACCAGGTGGTTCACCACTGTAGCAGGTGTTCCACTACTGTACCAGGTGGTCCACTACTCTACCAGGTGTCCACTACTCTTCCAAATGGTCCACTACTCTACCAGGTGGTCCACTACTCTACCAGGTGGTCCACTGTACTGTACCTGTTGGTCCACTATGCTGTACCTGGTTGCCAAATGTAATGTACCAGGTGGTCCACTGCTGTACCAGGTGGTCCACTGTACTGTACCTGGTGGTCCACTATACTGTACCTGATGGTCCACTATATTGCACCAGGTGGTCCACTATACAGTACCTGGTGGTTCACTATATTGTACCAGGTGGTCCACTATACAGTACCTGGTGGTACACTATACAGTACCTGGTGGTACACTATACAGTACCTGGTGGTACACTATACAGTACCTGGTGGTCCACTATACTGTACCTGGTGGTCCACAATACTGTACCAGGTGCTTCACTATTCTGTACCTGGTGGTCTAGTATACTGCACCAGGTGGTCCACTATACTGCACCTGGTGGTCCACTATACTGTACCAGGTGGTCCACTACACTGTATCTGGTGGGCCACTACTCTCCACCTGTTGGGCCACTACAATGTACCTTGTTGTTCCCTACACTTTACCTGGTGGTCCACTACAGTGTTCCTGGTGGTCCACTACACTATACCTGGTGGTCCACTACACTGTACCTTGTGGCCCACTACACTCTACCTGTTGGACCACTACACTGTACCTGGTGGTCCACTACACTGTACCTGGTGGTCCACTACACTGTACCTCGTGGACCACTACACTCTACCTGTTGGACCACTACACTGTACCTGGTGGTCCACTACACTGTACCTGGTGGTCCACTACACTGTACCTGGTGGTCCACTACACTGTACCTGGTTGTCCACTACACTGTACCTGGTTGTCCACTACACTGTACCTGGTGGTCCACTACACTGTACCTGGTGGTCCACTACACTGTACCTGGTTGTCCACTACACTGTACCTTGTACCTGGTGGTCCACTACACTGTACCTGGTGGTCCACTACACTGTACCTGGTTGTCCACTACACTGTACCTGGTTGTCCACTACACTGTACCTGGTTGTCCACTACACTGTACCTGGTAGTCCACTACACTGTACCTGGTTGTCCACTACACTGTACCTGGTTGTCCACTACACTGTACCTGGTTGTCCACTACACTGTACCTGGTTGTCCACTACACTGTACCTGGTGGTCCACTACACTGTACCTGGTTGTCCACTACACTGTACCTGGTTGTCCACTACACTGTACTGGTGGTCCACTACACTGTACCTGGTTGTCCACTACACTGTCCCTGGTTGTCCACTACACTGTACCTGGTTGTCCACTACACTGTACCTGGTGGTCCACTACACTGTACCTGGTGCTCCACTACACTGTACCTGGTGGTCCACTACACTGTACCTGGTGGTCCACTACACTGTACCTGGTGGTCCACTACACTGTACTTGGTGGACCACTACACTGTACCTGGTGGTCCACTACACTGTACCTGGTGGTCCACTACACTGTACCTGGTGGTCCACTACACTGTACCTGGTGGTCCACTACACTGTACCTGGTGGTCCACTACACTGTACCTGGTGGTCCACTACACTGTACCTGGTGGTCCACTACACTGTGTTCAATCCATAAAGACTGACCACCACAGACCTGAGGGACTGACCACCACAGACCTGAGGGACTGACCACCACAGACCTGAGGAACTGACCACCACAGACCTGAGGGACTGATCACCACAGACCTGAGGGACTGACCACCACAGACCTGAGGAACTGACCACCACAGACCTGAGGGACTAACCACCACAGACCTGAGGGACTGACCACCACAGACCTGAGGGACTGACCACCACAGACCTGAGGGACTGACCACCACAGACCTGAGGGACTGACCACCACAGACCTGAGGGACTGATCACCACAGACCTGAGGGACTGACCACCACAGACCTGAGGGACTGACCACCACTATATCTTGCACTAGAAGCCATGGGATATCTGGAGTTTATCTGGATAGGTTGAAGGATAGGGATATTTCTGAAAGGGATAAAAGGGATAGGGTGTGTCCTATGTCTGACGTGGAGATTAGTGTCAAGAGAATAAGCCAATATGTCTTTTAATGGGAGAAGCTATATCAGCCATGTTGCAGGAGGAAATTATGTTGGGAAATACAGAAGAGAGGACCTGCTTATCCAGTACTCAACAACTGTCACAACGGGAATAAAGGGGTATAAAATTACCGACACAAGGGAAATATAAACACATATGCAGTAAAATGTGACCCTTTATTGACTACGTTTCGCCCACAAGGGGGCTTTTTTCAAGTCAAAACGACTCCCCGGGGTGGAAGGAACGCTAATAAGTCAGGTTCAAGTTGAGGTCGGGGGAAAAATGCTGCTCTATGATGTACCGGTGGGGTTATAGGTCAAAAAATTTTGGGTAGTTGGAAAGGAATTGGCAATTGGGGACAGATTCTACAGTGTTTTATGTAGATAGCGTGAAGAAGTTTTTGGGCAAGTGGTTAAAATTTGTTATGAAGCCATATTGGGTTGAAGTTGGGGATAAAATAAGTAGTTTCCCGGACTTCGGTATTTAGTGTTGTCTTCTGGGGCCCGATATCTTGATTTCTGTGTTTATCAAGTGGTTGTGTAAATTTTAAGGTGTTGTACGCGGCCTTTCCTTGTCGTAGACGCGGGGTATTGCTAAGCCCACATTTGGGTTTAAGCCCACGGTGGGCGAAACGTAGCAAAAAGGTCACATTTTTACTGCATATGGTTTTACATTTTCAACTGTCAAACTGTTTGTGACGGGCAACTGGGGTGCCTGATGGACAGAGCCCTAGGGTCATTACACAACAATTATCAATATCTGGATCTTTTGTATAAGGAAAAGGCCCTTTCGAAAGTAGACTTTTGAGGAAAAACTTTCAGAATAGTAGTCCCGTAATAAGGCATTTCAGGTAGTAGACAATTAGGAAAGACATTTGCGTGAATACTACGTGGTTCCCTTCCTGTCAACACTAAGAGTCCCCTTCATACATCGTATGATTTTCATTTATTAGTATAATTATCATTTTTTTTACACTAAACAATGGGTTGAATTTAATCTGGGAGACCCCGGTGCTGAGATATCTCATAGAGTCTTTTCGTTGACCCTGTTTGAACGATTCTGGCGAGAAAAGGAAGAGCGTGTTTGTTGTTTTGGGTTTTGGGGAAAAGGGGGAAAATGTAATTTGTTGTATTATTGGGGTGGGGTGTTTTTACCACTCTTCACTCTGTTGACTTTCCCTGTCCCCCTGTTTACATGTTGTCACTAATGTGGCACGTTTCTTTTGTTGTTTGGGGCTGTTACACTGGGGGGTAAAGGGGATAAGCTGTTTTAAATAGACTGTTTAGTTTATTTTTTTTAATAGAAGTTAAGTAGTTTGATCTTTAAGACGTGTCAGTCTTTTTTTTTTTTTTACGCTACGCAAAACCCCACAACACAAAAACACACAACACACACACACACAAAAAACACACACACAAACACACACCACACACACACAACACCCCACACACACACACACACCACAAAACAACCACACACACCACACCACACACAAACACAAACAACCATCATTTGAAACTGGGCAACTCCCGGGTAGGGAAAATGGCAAAGTAGCCCAATTTTTAAAAAGGGAGACAGCTGGGCACAAACTACGCCTGTATCTTGAGTGTATAGGTGCAAGGTATGGGAAATCTCAGGAGGAGGTGGTGGGGCACGGAAAGAAAAAGTTTTAAAATTGAAAACCGCAGGGGTTTCGGGGAAAGGGAAAAAAATCCGTTTCACAAACCTACTAGAGTTTTATGAAAAGGGTAAAGAAGTAGGAAAAAAGGGAGGGGTGGATCGACTGGTATTTTTGGACGAAAAAGGCTTTCGACACGGTTCCTCACAAGAGGTTTACTGCAAAGCTAGAGGACCAGGCACACTAACAGGAAAGGCACGCAAGGATCAGGAATATCTGCAGGGGGAAACAATTCATGGTACGCGACGGGTGTCAGAGTGGGCGCGTGCAAGCGGGGTTCCCAGGGGTCAGTCCTAGGCCCTGTGCTGTTCTTGGATACGTGAACGAATAACGGAAGGGATATCAGAAGTGTCCTTTTTTTGCAGACGTGTGAAGGATGAAAAAAGAATCGAATCGGACGGGGGAATCGGCAGGACTAAAAAGAGATTGGACAGGTAAACCCTGGCCCAGCAAGGCTTAGAATTTAACCCTCCCAAATGAAAAGTCTAAGATTGGGGAGGGAAAAGAAGCCCGCAGACACATTATATTTTAGGGGCCAAGACTGCAAACCCATAAAGGGAAAAAAGATTTGGGGGTGGTAATAACCCCCGAGCTATCCCTGAGGCGCACATCAATCAGAAAAACTGCTGCAGCATCGGGCGCCTGGAAAACCCTCGGATAGCGTTCGATACCTCAGTAAGGCTCTTTTTAAGCTCTGTCACCATTACGCGGCCCATATGGAGTATGCGCCCCTTTTGGGAACCCACACCTAGTAAAGACGTCAAGAAATTGGAAAGTGCAAAGGTTTGCAACAAGATAGCCCCAGAGCTGGGGGATGCCTATGAAAAAAAGGTTAGGGAAATGGCCTGACGACACTGGAGGCCAGGGGGTGGGGGAGACATGATAACGCTTTTAAAAAACGCGGGGAAATAGACGAGGTGGACAAAGCGGGATGTTCCAGAGAGGGGGGAACAGCCCACAAAGGGCACAAATTGGAAGTTGGGGACTCAGATGAATCAAAGGGAGTTAGGAAGTATTTCTTCAGTCATAGAGTAGTCGGCCCAGGGAAAGCCTAAAAAGTGTGTGGTGGGGGCAGGAACCATACATAGTTTTAAGGCGAGGTTGTAGGCCAAGGGGCAGGGAGAGAGAGGACCTAGTAGCAATCCAAAAGGGGGGGGGGCCGGAGCTGTGACTCGCCCCTGCAACCAAAAATTTGGTGAGTAAAAATTAGGTGAGCAACACACACACACACCCACAAACCCCCACACACAACAAACACAACAACACCAAAAAAAAAAACACACACACACTCCACACACAACAACCACACACACACCAACACCACCCCAAAACACAACAAAACCACACCACACACAACACCCCCCCACACACACCACAACACACATACACACACACACAAACAAAACCACACAACAACCCCCGTCAGTCAGCAGACTGGGTCACAAGGCCCGGTTTTATGGTTTTTTTAATGGGTGAACAAATGTTGCATAATCAGCGTTGTACAACGTCAGGGAACAATCCTACGAGTATAAACCGAGTTTTTTATTTAAAAAAAAAGCGAGGGGAAAGCCTGAAATTTTTAATATTTAAAAAGTGTAAAAACCGTTTAGTGGATTTTGGCTTCTGTTGTAAACAGATTCAAATATACAAAGATTAATGAGTGGGAAGCGGGTGTTAAAAATTTTCGAGAGTTGGGATAAAAGTGAAAGGGGGGGCACATCAGTGAGAGTAAAATAATTAATAAGAAAAGCAGGAAGGAAAATTAAAAATATAAAAAAGGGGAAAAAAGTGGCATGTGGCCTGCTGAATCAAGTGCGTCACAACGTTGTGGACAATTCATATAAGTGTAAACCGAATGTGAAGTGTAAGTGAAGTGTACTCTTCATAAGGACACTGGGGGGACGGGGGACCCTGGAAATTTTAGGGTTTAAAAAGATCACAGGTGAAAAATTTTTCAAAATAGTGATAGAAGGTAGTCATCGCATCTGGCAACTTGTCATCGCATCATGCCAGCTTAAGTATACTACCTGTTGGGGTTGTTTTTTGGGGGTCGGAATCCTGCCTTGAGTCATGTTAGTACTGGTCCCCAAATCCTGCAAGCTTTTTACCGAATTAGGCGGGAATGATAGATAAGGTGAAGATGGGGTTTTTGACTAGCGAGGGAGCAAGCGGGGGAACCCCTAGTGAACCCCTAGACCTCTAGAAGCTCAGACAAGATAAATTTTTTAAAACCAAAACTACTTGTGTTTTATAAGTAAAATGGATAAGTGCAGAATCACTGTGGAGTTTTTGGAACTTAGGGTATTACCGGTTTTTATTGCAGTAAAATATTAGAAGTGGGGGCACCAAAACTTACACAACACACACCACACACACCACACAACCCCACCGCACCGCCAGGCCACACCCCTAAAACAACACTAACAAAACCCCACACATACACACACACATACAAACTCCACACACACATACCACACTTTCCACACATACACAACATACGCACCAGGAAAAAGCACTTGTAAGCTGTAGACACACGCAAACACCAAAACCCAGGATTTCACACCGTCCTGAGAATGACCCGAACCTTTCTCCCCCCCCCCCCCCCCTTTCTACACTAAGTGGACTTTCCCTACCTCCTCCTCATTACCTATATCTCTCTCTCTACCTTCTCTCTTTTCTATTCCCTCTCCCCTTTTTTCCCTCTAAAATCTCTTACCCCTAAAAACCCCCCCCCCTCTAACATCTTCCCCTTAACTCTTCCCCCCCCATTATCTCTCCCCCCTTCCCTTTTTCCCATCCTCCCTCTCTCCCCCCCCCAGCCCCCTCCCCTCTGCCTTCCATCTCCCCCCTTTCCCCCTTCTCCCCCCTATTTGCCCTTTCCCCTTTTTCCCCCCCCTCCCTCCCTCTCTCTCCTCTCTCTCTCTCTCTCTCTTTTCTTTGCTCTCTCTCTCTCTTGCTTCTCTCTTGCTCTTTCTCTTCTCTTGCTCTCTCTCTTGCTCTCTCTCTCTCTCTTGCTCTCTCTTCTCTTTCTTCTCTCTCTCTTGCTCTCTCTTTGCTCTCTCCTTGCTTTCTCTTGCTCTTCTCTCTTGCTCTCTTCTTGCTCTCTCTCTCTCTTTGCTTTCTCCTTTTGCTCTCTCTCCCCTTTTGCTCTCTCTTTGCTCTCTCTCCTCTCTTGCTTCTCTCTTCCTCTCTCTCTCCCTTCTCTCTCTCTCTTTGCTCTCTCTCTTCTTTTCTCTCTCTCTCTTTTCTCCTCTCTTTCTTCCCCTCTCTCTCTTGCTCTCTCCTCTTTGCTCCTCTTCTCTTGCCTCTCCTTCTCTTGCTTCTCCTTGCTCTCTCTCTCTTTGCTCTCTCTCTTGCTCTCTCTTCTCTTGCTCTCTCTCTCTTTGTCTCTCCTCTCTTGCTCTCTCTCGCGTTTGCTCTCTCTCTTCTCTCCTTTTTCTCTCTCCCCCTTGCTCTCTTCTCTCTCTTGCTCTCTTCTTGTCTCTCTCCTCTTTTGCTCTCTCTCTCTCTGCTCTCTCTCTCTCCTGCTCTCTCTCCTCTTGTCTCTCTCTTGCTCTCTCTCTTCTCTTGCCTCCTCTCTCTTTTCTCCTCTTTCTCTTCTCTTGCTTCTCTCTCTTGCTTCTCTTCTTTGTCTCTCTCTCTCTCTTGCTTTCTCTTCTTGCTCTCTCTCTCTTTGCTTCCTTCTCTTTTTGCTCTCTCTCTTGCTTTCTCTCTCTCTTGCTCTTCTTTCTTGCTCTCTCCTCTCTTGCTCTCTCTCTCTCTTGCTCTTCCTTTCTTGTCTTCCCCGCCTCTTGCTCTTCCTCTCTCTTGCTCTCTCTCCCCTTTGCTCTCTCTCTCTCTTGCTCTCTTTTGCCTCTCTCTTTGCTCTCTCTCCTCTCTCTTGCTCGCTCTCTTGCTCTCTCTCCTCTTGCTCTCTTCCCCCTTTTCTCTCTCTCTCTCTTGCTTCTCTTTGCTCTCCCCCCCCCCTCTCTTGTTTCTCTCTTGCTCTCTCTCTCTTGCTCCTCTCCTCTGCTCTCTCTTTCTCTTGTCTCTCTCTCTCTCTTGCTTCTCTCTCCTTTTGCTTCTCTGTCCCCATTTTCCCCTTTAACTCCCCCTCCTACTCTTAAAAAAAAAAAAAAAAAAAAAAAAAAAAAAAAAAAAAAAAAAAAAAAAAAAAAAAAAAAAAAAAAAAAAAAATGGGGCTGCAGGACCCCAAGGTCAGATGAGAATGCTCGGGGAGGGGGGTGGAGGGGAGAATGGAAAAGGATGGAACAAGATGGGGAGAAAAATTAGGAGGCTTTCTGAAAAAAAAAAGGAGAAAGAGCTCTCTGTGAAAGAAAAAGGTGGTTGGGAAGGAGACAAAGAATTGGGAGGGACAAGTGAAACGAGTAGCCAAGATAAGGGTCCCAGAAGTTGAGTTAAAAAGGGGGGGAGCGAGTTAAGGGGCAGTGACAGAGGGAAACAGCATATGAAACGCGAGGTGAACAGGAAGGGAAAGGGTTTGAATTATGCTGGTACATCAATCTGCCCAAAGGGGGACCCAAGGAGTGAAAGGGAGATCAAAATGGGTTTCAGATGGGGGGTGATAGGGGCGAAAGCTGAGGACAACAAAGGGATCAAGACCCTGGAAAAAAACAAGGGAGAAAAATGACCACATAAGGGGATCCAGGCCAAGGGGTGAGGCAATGCGAGGGGAAAGGGCAAAATCAGTGTTTATCCTGGGCTTCAGGAGAGAGAGGAAAGGGGCACACACTGAAAGGAAGCAGGGGGAAAGGAAGGGATTGAGAAAATCTAAAAGAAATAGGTGAAGGAGGGACGAGATTGTAAAAATTTTAAAAGAATGGGGGGTACTCGAAGGTGAAAAAACCGACCTCAAAATGATTTAGGACGGAAAAAAAGTGCGGAACGGGTCCCCAAGAGAAAACCCCGATTGAAATACTCGGAAGAGTAAAGAGGGTGTTCCCAGGGGAGGACAGAAAAAATCAGAAAAGACAGCAGCTGAGGGAGAGGCAAAAAAGCGAAAGGAGTAGGAAAAAGACAAGGAGGGGGGAAACCCGCAGGGTCAGTCAGGCAGGACAAAACAGCAAGGGCAAGACACACACAACTCTCTAGCACCAAAACCTATCACACCCCCAAAACAAACCCTCAATCCATACCCCCAGCCTCCACCCAAACCCCAAACTTAGAACCCCACAGTATGCCACCAGGTCTCCACCCCCCAGGCCCCCAAACCACAGTGTTTGGGAAAAGGGAAATGGGTATGGTACAAAACGTGTGGAATAACAAAAAAGTGGGAGGATGGCAAGAAAAAGGGCAAAAAAGCTCACCCGGGCTCATAGCTCTCACAGAAACCCAAACTTACAGGTATGATAACAGTCCATCTTTTCCAAGGGATACCCCAAAACCCGGGAAAGAAGGGGAACAGGGGGGGGGGGAGGAGTGGCGTTGCTGATCAAAAAACGCTGGAATTTTGATGGTGGGAGAGAAGATTGGGAGAAGAAATGATTAATAGGGGAACACTTTACTTGGAGGTCCCCGGTGGTAAAAGCAGGGGATGATACCCCCACGCAGCAGGAGGCCAAGGGAAGAGTAGCGAGGCAAGAGCGATGGTTGACACTGGCTAGAGTGGCCAGAAAAGTCAGCGCGGGCAAAGCTTGATCATGGGTGACTTTAACCACAAGGAGATAGATTGGGAGAAATTGGACCCACATGGGGGCCAAGATCTGGGGGCTAAGATGATGGAGGTGGACTGGGAATTATGTACCCAACAGTAAAAGGGACATACAAGAGAGGGGAGGGATGAACCAGCAAGGGTGGATTGTATTCACCCTTTAGTAGTGCAGTTCGAAGAAACCCCATATGAAAAACCCCCTTTGGGGCCCGGACCATGTGGTGTAAGCTTCGAAAAAACATAGGGTACAAGTGGGGGGAGAAGCGGAAGGGCCAGGACGAAATGAAAACCCAAAATACAAGAAAAAGGGGGCTACAAGGAATGGGAACTACCGAAGGGGTTTTAGTGGGAAGGAAATGGCAGGGAAACCCGTTAAAGAGTGTGGAATATGTAGCAATAAAATGAAAGGGGGCTGAGGAGAGTTTGTACCCCGGGTAAAAGGAGTAATGAAAAAGCCAGGATGAGCCCTGGTTTACCCAAAGGTGCAGGGAGCAAAAACCAAATGTGCTAGGGGAAGGAAGAAAATATAGAAGGCAAAGGCCCGGGAATAGGGAACAGTCGTAAGCCAGAAATGAATTTTGCAAATAAGAAGGGAGGCCCCCAAAAACAATATGAAAAAAAGACATAGCAGCGAAAGCCAAATCTGACCCGAAATGTTGTACAGCCCCAAACAGGGGGGAAAAAAAACAGTCAGGACCAGGTAAAACAGGCTAAGGAAGGAAGGAGGAGAGACAACGGAAATGACCGGGAAAATTGTGAAGAACAACAAGAGATTCAAAAAAGTGTTCAAGAGGAGACAGAAGGGGCTCCCGAAGAGGAGAGGTGGGGACACACCCAAATGCTGGACACAGTGCACACAACGAGGAAGAAATGAAGAGGCTTTTGAGTGAGCTAGATACCCCAAAGGGAATGGGGGGGAAAAATCTCCCCCTGGGTATTGAGAGGGGAGCGAGGCGTTGTGTACCCCTAAAAAATATTCAATAATCTATCGAAACAGGGAGATTGCCCGAGGATGGAAGACAGCAAAAGTGTCCCAAACTTTTAAAAAAAAAGGGACAGAATGAAGCATTAAACTACAGACCCGTGTCACTGACTGTTTTTTATGCAAATCATGGAGAAGATTATAGGGGAGTGGGGGGAAACCCAGAAAGGAATGTTAATCAACGCGCCCGCATGGTTTTAGGGAGGGAAATCCTGTGTCAAAACCTATTGGGTTCTATGACATGGTGACGCGTAAGACAAAAAAAGGGGAGGGGGGGGGTGGATTGCTTTTCTTGGACTGCAAAAGGCGTTTTGACAAGTTCCCAAAGGATTGGGGCAAAAAAACTGGGGCCAAGCGGGGGGAAAAGGGAAGGCATTTAAAAGGATCAGGGATATTGTCGGAAGACAGCAGCGAGTATGGTACGTGGCGAGGTGTCAGGTGGGGCACCCGTGACCACGGGGTTTCCCCCGGGGCGTCTAGGACCAGTGCTGTTTCTGGTATTTGTGAAAGACAGAGGAAGGAAAAGACTCTGAGGTGTCCCGTTTGCGATGGACGGGTGAAGTTGATGAGAAGAAACACTCGATCGAAGACCCGGCAGAATCAAAGGATCTGGACAGGTGCAGAATGGTCCAGAATTGGCTCCG
>NC_069493.1:1918775-1953775 GCF_026875155.1 Cherax quadricarinatus
GATGTTACAGTACGGGAGGTGGGAAGTACAGTACCTTACTCTGAAGGATGAGTGAGGATGTTACAGTACTGGAGGTGGGAAGTACAGTACCTGTACTCTGAAGGATGAGTAGGATGTTACAGTCCTGGAGGGTGGGAAGTACAGTACCTGTACTCTGAAGGATGAGTGAGGATTTACAGTTCTGGAGGGGGAAGTACAGTACCTGTTCTCTAAAAGGATGAGTGGGAGGGTTACAGTCTGGAGGTGGGAAGTACAGTACCTGTACTCTGAAGGATGAGTGGAGATGTTACAGTACTGGAGGTGGGAAGTACAGTACCTGTACTCTGAAGGATGAGTGAGGATGTTACAGTTCTGGAGGTGGGAAGTACAGTGCCTGTACTCTGAAGGATGAGTGAGGATGTTACAGTACTGGAGGTGGGAAGTACAGTACCTGTACTCTGAAGGATGAGTGAGGATGTTACAGTTCTGGAGGTGGGAATTACAGTACCTGTACTCTGAAGGATGAGTGAGGATGTTACAGTACTGGAGGTGGGAAGTACAGTACCTGTACTCTGACGGATGAGTGAGGATGTTACAGATGACCGTGACTAAGATGTGTATACACACATCTTAAAATAACTACTGGGTGAGAGATGTGATGCTGGAACATCTAATATCCTCATGACTCAAACTCTTCCTGTATCGACTTTACGTCTCAGAAAGTGTAATCCTTTTCACATCAACTTCACAGCTTCTAGGATGGATTAGTGGGCGGTCAGCCTAGCCACCCACCCCCTATCCACCCAGTGTGGGCGGCAAGACAGCAAGCATCACGAACCACCCAAGGGTGGGCGGAGATGCAGCATCCTCTCCCCTCCGCGGATGCTACTGACAGTTCTCCCTTCCAAGAATTTACGCAGAAAGCCTTCACCCTTCCTGGAAACCCACCCTAGACTCGCCCACCCTAGTGATATATAACCCTCCCTGCCCACCATAAGTCCACCTACACCACAGATAAACTTCCTGAAAAAGGACACAAGTGGTCAGCTGCTTGAAATTCAACCACTGTGTAAACAGTGATTGAATTTCTCTGTATCAGAATTTACTCTATATAGTTTTCTCAGATATATATGACACCTTTACTGGTGCCAAAGCCACTAAAATCCAGATGTCTTGGGTTTGGTTGTTAGTGGCTTAACTGGCTCCTTAATGCAGGCTGGGTTAGCTAAGCCCAGTCGTTCTACGATCATCTGACCTGATCTAGGGTCGCATTACGATCTTATGACGTGATCTAGCGTCGCATTACGACCTTATGACCTGATCTAGGGACGCATTACAACCTTATGACCTAATCTAGGGTCGTATTACGACCTTATGACCTGATCTAGCGTCGCATTACGACCTTATGACCTGATCTAGGGTCGCATTACGACTTATGACGTGATCTAGCGTCGCATTACGACCTTATGACCTGATCCAGCGTCGAATTACGACCTTATGACCTGAACTAGCGTCGAATTACGTCCTTATGACCTGATCTAGCGTCGCATTACGACCTTATGTTCTGATCTAGGGTCGTTTTAAGATCATCTAACCTGATCTAGAGTCGTTTATGTTCATTTGACCTGACATAGGTCGATAATACACCTATGACCTGATCAGGGTCGTTTAAGATCATTGACTTGATTAGGTCGTATAACACCATATGACCTGAGTTGGGGTCGAATTACGACACAAGACCCGACAAGGTCGTTTTAAATACATATCACCTGATCTAGTTCCTTAGATCCATATGCTGGATACTAGGTCATTTTACAATAAACTGGTATATCAGTATACAGTTATTCCCTGGCATACAGTTATAATGGATATGTATACCTGAATTACTGTATACAAGTATTCTGGAACCAGTAAACTGGTTATGGCGTATAACCAGTGACCTTCTGACATTCAAATCAGTAAAGCCGCAGACAAGATGTTTGAAATCAGTCTTCAAAAGAGCGCTCTGATTAAGATGCTGTATCCGTAACTCATTACTGTTGCATATCTTACTGTTGTGACTGCTTTACTGTATACCTATGTTGTACTCATAACTGTTTGTGACTACAGTTACGCATAGTTGTATCTAGTTATACTATCATTACTGTTGTGATTCGTTACGATGTACTTTACTGTTAGTGACCTTTACTGTTCGTAAGCTGCTAACTGTTGTGATCTGTCTTCGTGAACTCTTATTCTTATGACTCTTACTGTTGTGACTCTTACTGTTGTGACTCTTACTGCTTTGACTTTACTGTGTACTCTTACTTTGTGACTCTTACTGTTGTGACTCTTATGTTGTAACTCTTAGCTGTTGTGAACTCTTACTATTGTACTCTATTGTGTTATGTTGAACTCTTACTGTTTGACTCTTACTGTTGTGACTCTTATGCTTATGATCTTACTGTTGTGACTCTTACTGTTGTGACTCTTCCCTGTTGTGACTCTATATTGTAACTCTGAACTGTTGTGACTCTTACTGTTGTGACTCTTATTGTTGTAACCTTACTGTTGTACTCTTCATTTAACTCTTACTGTTGTGACTCTTACTGTATACCTACGTTTGACTCTTACTGTGTTGACATTACTGTTATACTCTTACTGTTGTGACTCTTACTGTTATGACTCTTACTGTTGTGACTCTTACTGTTGTGACTCTTCCTGTTGTGACTCTTATTGTTATGACTCTTACTGTTGTGACTCTTACTGTTGTGACTCTTACTGTTGTGACACTTACTGTTGTGACTCTTACTGTTTGACTCTTACTGTTGTGACTCTTACTGTTGTGACTCTTACTGTTGTAACTCTTACTGTTGTGACTCTTACTGTTGTGACTCTTACTGTTGTGACTCTTACTGTTGTGACTCTTACTGTTGTAACTCTTACTGTTGTGACTCTTACTGTTGTGACTCTTACTGTTATGATTCTTACTTCTGACTCTTACGTTGTGACTCTTACTGATGTGACTCTTACTGTTGTAACTCTTACTGTTGTGACTCTTACTGTGTGACTTACTGTTGTAACTCTTATTGTTGTGACTCTTACTGTTGTGACTCTTACTGTTGTGACTCTTACTGTTGTGACTCTTACTGTTGTGACTCTTTACTGTTGTGAACTCTTACTGTTGTGACTCTTACTGTTGTGACTTTACTGTTGTGACTCTTACTGTTGATCTTTTTGACTCTTACTGTTGTGACTCTTACTGTTGTGACTCTTACTGTTGTGACTTTACTGTTGTGACTCTTACTGTTGTGACTCTTACTGTTGTGACTCTTACTGTTGTGACTCTTACTGTTGTGACTCTTACTGTTGTAACTCTTACTGTTGTGACTCTTACTGTTGTGACTTACTGTTGTAACTCTTATTGTTGTGACTCTTACTGTTTACTCTTACTGTGAACTCTTACTGTTGTGACTCTTACTGTTGACTCTTACTGTTGTAACTCTTACTGTTGTGACTCTTACTGTTGTGACTCTTACTGTTGTAATCTTGTTGTTGTGACATCTTCTGTTGTGACTCTTACTGTTGTGACTCTTACTGTTGTGACTCTTACTGTTGTGACTCTTACTGTTGTGACTCTTACTGTTGTGACTCTTACTGTTGTGACTCTTACTGTTGTAACTCTTACTGTTGTGACTCTTACTGTTGTGACTCTTACTGTTGTGACTCTTACTGTTAGAACTCTTACTGTTGTGACTCTTATTGTTGTAACTCTTACTGCTGTAACTCTTACTGTTGTGACTCTTACTGTTGTGACTCTTACTGTTGCAACTCTTACTGTTGTAACTCTTAGCTGTTGTGACTCTTACTGTTGTGACTCTTACTGTTGTAACTCTTGCTGTTGTAACTCTTACTGTTGTAACTCTTATTGTTGTGACTCTTACTGTTGTGACTCTTACTGTTGTGACTCTTACTGTTGTGATTCTTACTGTTGTGACTCTTACTGTTGTGATCTTACTGTTGTGACTCTTACTGTTGTAACTCTTACTGTTGTGACTCTTACTGTTGTGACTCTTACTGTTGTGACTCTTACTGTTGTGCAACTCTTACTGTTGTAACTCTTGCTGTTGTGACTCTTACTGTTGTGACTCTTACTGTTGTACTCTTGTGTTGAACTCTTACTGTTGTAACTCTTACTGTTGTGACTCTTACTGTTGTGACTCTTACTGTTGTGACTCTTACTGTTGTGACTCTTACTGTTGTGACTCTTATTGTTGTGATCTCTTACTGTTGAGACTTCTTACTGTATGTGACTCTTACTGTTGTGACTCTTACTGATTGTGACTCTTACTGTTGTGACTCTTACTGTTGTGACTCTTACTGTTGTGACTTCTTACTTCTGTGACTCTTACTGTTGTGACTCTTACTGTTGTACCTCTACTGTTGTGACTTTAACCTCGTTGTGAGTCTTAACTCTATGACTCTTACTGTTGTGACATCTTACTGTTGTACTCTTACTGTTGTGACTCTATGTTGTGACTCTATGACTCGTTTTGGTTCTTAATCCTCGATGACTCTTACTGTTGTGACTCTTACTGTTGTACTTCTTGATCTGTGTTATAACTCTTATTTGAACTCTTACTGTGTGACTATTACTGTTGACTCTTACTGTTGTGACTCTTACTGTTGTGACTCTTACTGTTGTAACTCTTACTGTTGTAACTCTTACTGTTGCAACTCTTACTGCTGTGACTATTACTGTTATGACTCTTACTGTTGTGACTCTTACTGTTGTGACTCTACTGTTGTGACTCTTATTGTTGTACTCTTACTGTTTACTCTTACTGTTGTGACTCTTACTGGTGTGACTCTTACTGTTGTGACTTTCTTGACTTTGACTTTGTGACTCTTAACTGTTGGACTTACTTATTATCTGTTGTAACTCTTACTGTTGTGACTCTTACTGTTGTGACTCTTACTGTTGTGATTCTTACTGTTGTGACTCTTACTTGTCTTACTTACTGTGTGACTCTTACTGTTGTGACTCTTACTGTTGTGACTCTTACTGTTGTGACTCTTACTGTTGTAACTCTTATTGTTGTGACTCTTACTGTTGTGACTCTTACTGTTGTGACTCTTACTGTTGTGACTCTTACTGTTGTAACTCTTACTGTTGTGACTCTTACTGTTGTGACTCTTACTGTTGTGACTCTTACTGTTGTGACTCTTACTGTTGATACTTCTTATCTGTTGTGACTCTTACTGTTGTGACTCTTACTGTTGTGACTCTTACTGTTGTGACTCTTCTGTGACTCTTACTTTGTAACTCTTACTGTTGTGACTCTTATGTTGTACTCTTACTGTTTGACTCTTACTGTTTGTGACTCTTACTGTTGTAACTCTTACTGTTGTGACATCTTACTGTTGTGACTCTTACTGTTGTTGACTCTTACTGTTGTGATTACTCTTGTCTCTACTGTGTGACTCTTACTGTTGTGACTCTTATTGTTGTGACTCTTACTGTTGTGACTCTTACTGTTGTGACTCTTACTGTTGTGACTCTTACTGTTGTGACTCTTACTGTTGTGACTACTTACTGTTAGTAACTCTTACTGTTGAACTCTTACTGTTGTGACTCTTACTGTTTGTGACTCTTACTGTTGTGACTCTTACTGTTGTGACTCTTACTGTTGTGAACTCTTACTGTTGTGACTCTTACTGTTGTGACTCTTACTGTTGTGACTCTTACTGTTTGTACTCTTACTGTTGTGAACTCTTACTTGTTGTGACTCTTACTGTTGTGACTCTTACTGTTGTGACTCTCTACTGTGTTGACTCTTACTGTTGTAACTCTTACTATTGTGACTCTTACTGTTGTGACTCTTACTGTTGTGACTCTTACTGTTGTGACTCTTATGTTGTGACTCTTAATGTTGTGACTCTTACTGTTTAATCTTTCTGTTGTAACTCTTACTGTTGTGACTCTTACTGTTGTGACTCTTACTGTTGTAACTCTTACTGTTGTAACTCTAATTGTGTTTACTCTTTTGGTACTGTTGAACTCTTACTGTTGTGACTCTTACTGTTGACTCTTACTGTTGTGACTCTTACTGTTGTGACTCTTACTGTTGTGACTCTCTGTAATTGTTTGACTCTTACTGTTGTGTACTCTTACTGTTGTGACTCTTACTGTTGTGACTCTTACTGTTGTGACTCTTACTGTTGTGACTCTTACTGTTGTGACTCTTATTGTTTGCTACTACTTACTATTGTGACTCTTACTGTTGTGACTCTTAATGTTTGACTCTTACTGTTTGTGGACTTATGTACTGTTGAACTCTTATTGTTGTGACTCTTTACTGTTTGTGACTCTTAATGCTTGTTGACTCTTACTGTTTTGACTTACTGTTGTAACTCTTATTGTTGTGACTCTTACTGTTTGTGACTCTTACTGTTTGTGACTCTTACTGTTGTGAACTCTTACTGTTGTGACTCTTACTGTTTGGACTTTACTGTTGTAACTCTTATGTTGTGACTCTTTACTGTTGTGAACTCTTACTGTTGTGACTCTTACTGTTGTGACTCTTACTGTTTGCAACTCTTACTGTTGTAACTCTGTGTTGTGACTCTTATTGTTGTTACTCTTACTGTTGTGACTCTTACTGTTTTTCTGTGACTCTTACTGTGTGACTCTTACTGTTGTTAACTCTTATGTTGTGACTCTTTACTGTTGTGCAACTTACTGTTGTAACTCTTACTGTTGTGACTCTTACTGTTGTGACTTTACTGTTGTGACTCTTACTGTTGTAACTCTTTACTGTTGACTCTTATGTTGTGACTCTTACCGTTTTAACTCTTACTGTTGTGACTCTTACTGTTGTAACTCTTACTGTTGTAACTCTTACTGTGTGAACTCTTACTGTTGTAACTCTTACTGTTGTGACTCTTACTGTTGTACTCTTACTGTTGTGACTCTTATCTGTTGTGAACTCTTACTGTTGTGACTCTTACTTTGTAACTCTTACTGTGTGACTTTTCTGTTGTGAACTCTTACTGTTGTAACACTTATGTTGTGACTCTTACTGTTTGCAACTCTTACTGTTTCAACTCTTATTGTTGAACTCTTACTGTTGAACTCTTACTGTTGCTAACTCTTACTGTTGAACTCTTACTGTTGTAACTCTTACTTTAGTGACTTCTAATATATGATAATATACTCTTCTCTCTCTTATAATATATATATATATTATATATATTATATTATATATAGATGATTGATTTAGTAATATTATATTATATGTATATATATTAGTTAGTTTATATTATGTTGTGTGTGTGTGTTGTGTGTGTGTGTGTGTGTGTCATTAGAAAGGTCCAATCCCTTGGATCAAAAGCCTGTAACTAGTATTAAGGGAAGGTGATTACATTTTGTCAATATAATCCCCTAAATCCTACCAATAAATCCCCTCATTAACCTGCCAGTGTCACCTAATTCAATATAATTAATCTTAATTTTTCTTTTTTTTTTTAATTATTGTTTTATGGGTGACTTTTGTTGTTGTTTATTCTCAGTCAAAAAAATTTGATTTTGATGTCTAAGTCAAAATTTTTGGGGGTTGAACCTGGGGCTTCTGTAGTCGAAGTCTGAGTTTGATGTGATCAGTCCCTCAACCTGCAGCTGATGTTGTAAGTATGTCACTGAGTCTGGTCTAGGGGACTGATTACTTCAAGCTTCTCCTCATTTTGCACCATTCTTCTGTGTATTAGACTGAGGAAGCCACGAGAGTCTCATTTTTCACCTTGACAGGTGACTGATGGTGTCGACACCGTGCCTATGTTGCCTGCCTGTGGAATAATGATCCTGGCCTAGGACTGATGAGTCTGCCCACCACCCAGTCGGGTTTATCGCCTTAATAACCAACTTGCTGTTGCTTGCAAATCCAATTAACTTCAGCGTAAAATGGTGAAGTTAGGCCTGATTAAGGTAGGTCTATTTACCAAGACTTTGAAGGTGTGTAGGCGTAGTTAATGGCAACACCCGGTGTGTGTACTCACCTAATTGTGCTCACCTGATTGTGGTTGCAGGGGTCGATTCATAGCTCCTGGCCCCGCTTTTTCATTGTTCGCTACTAGGTTCACTCTCTCCCTGCTCCATGAGTTTTATCATACCTCTTCTTAAAGCTATGTATGGATCCTGCCTCCACTACATCACTCTCCAGATTGTTCCACTTACTGACAACTCTGTGACTGAAGAAATACTTCCTAACATCCCTGTGACTCATCTGAGTCTTCAACTTCCAATTGTGTCCCCTTGTTGCTGTGTCCCATTGTTGCTGTGACCCCTTGTTACTGTGACCCCTTGTTGCTGTGTCCCCTTGTTGTTGTGTCCCCTTGTTGCTGTGTCCCCTTGTTGTTGTGTCCCCTTGTTGCTGTGTTCCCTTGTTGCTGTGTCGCCTTGTTGCTGTGTCCCCTTGTTGCTATGTCCCCTTGTTGCTGTGTCCCCTTGTTGCTGTGTCCCCTTGTTGCTGTGTCCCCTTGTTCTGTGTCCCCTTGTTGTGTCCCCTTGTTGCTGTGTCCCCTTGTTGCTGTGTCCCCTTGTTGCTGTGTCCCCTTGTTGTGTCCCCTTGTTGCTGTGTCCCCTTGTTGCTGTGTCCCATTGTTGCTATGTCCCCTTGTTGCTGTGTTTCCTTGTTGCTGTGTCACCTTGTTGTTGCGTCCCCTTGTTGTTGTGTCACCTTGTTGCTGTGTCCCCTTGTTGCTGTGTCCCCTTGTTGCTGTGTCCCCTTGTTGCTGTGTCCCCTTGTTGCTGTGTCCCCTTTTGCTGTGTCCCCTTGTTGCTGTGTCCCCTTGTTGCTGTGTCCCCTTGTTGTTGTGTTCCCTTGTTGCTGTGTCCCCTTGTTGTTGTGTCCCCTTGTTGCTGTGTCCCCTTGTTGCTGTGTCCCCTTGTTGCTGTGTCCCCTTGTTGCTGTGTCCCCTTGTTGCTGTGTCCCCTTGTTGCTGTGTCCCCTTTTTGCTGTGTCCCCTTGTTGCTGTGCNTCCCCAACAAAGGGACTCAGCAACCATGTTGCTGTGTCCCATTGTTGCTGTGTCCCCTTGTTGCTGTCTCCCATTTCTGGAACATCCTGTTCCTATCCACCTTTTCAATTTATCTCAGTATTTTAGATGTTATTACCATGTTCTCCCTTATTCTTCTGTCTTCCAGTGTCGTCAGGTTGATTTCTCTTAACCTCTCCTCGTAGGACATTCCCCTTAGCTCTGGGACTAGTCTTGTTGCAAACCTTCGCACTTTCTCTAATTTCTTGACGTGTTTAACGTGGATTTGACGTACACAGTGTACAGGGCCCTGAACGATTCCCTACTGAGGTATCGGAACGCTATTCTCAGGTTTGCCAGGCACCCATATGCTGCTGCAGTTATCTGGTTGATGTGCCTCAGGAGATGTGCTCGGTGTTATACTCACCCCAAGATCTTTTTCCTTGGGTGAGGTTTGTAGTCTTTGGCCACCTAGACTCTACTCTGTCTGCAGTCTTCTTTGCCTTTCCCAGGTCTTCATGACTTTGCACTTAGTGGGGTTAAACTCCAGGAGCCAGCTACTGGACCAGGCTTACAGCTTGTCCAGATCCCTTTGTAGTCCTGCCTGATCCTCCTCTGACTGACTTCTCATCAACTTCACATCATCTACAAACAGGGACACTTCTGAGTCTATTCCTTCCGTCATGTTATTCACATACACCAAAAACAGCACTGGTCCTAGGACTGACCCCTGTGGAACCCCGCTCGTCACAGGTGCCCACTGTGATACCTCATCACGCACCATGACTCGTTGTTGTCTCCCTGTCAGGTATTCTCTGATCCATTGCAGTGCCCTTCCTGTTATCCCTGCTTAATCCTCCAGCTTTTGCACTAATCTCTTGTGTGGAACTGTGTCCAACGCCTTCTTACAGTCCAGGAAAACGCAATCTCCCCACCCCTCTCTCCCTCTTGTCTTACTGCTGTCACCCTGTCATAGAACTCCAGTAGGTTTGTGAAACAGGATTTCCCTCCCTGAAACCGTGCTGGTTGTCGTTGATAAGCTCATACCTTTTTAGGTGCTCCACCACTCTCGTCCTGATAATCTTCTCCATACATCCTATACTTCATACTATACATGTCAGTGACTCTGGTCTGCACTTTAATGCTGTCTGTAATCTTTTTCAAAAATTGGGACTACATTTGCTGTATTCCATACCTCAGGTAGTCGTCCTGTTTCCATAGCTGTGTTGAAGGTTGTTGCTAATGTTACAGCGCCGCTGCTACCTCTCTAATTCAATTCAATTCAATTCAAGTTTATTCTCTATAAGAGTTACAATGTGGGGTTTACAGGTTTTGGGTATTGTGTGGTTTACATGTTATAAAATACTAATTACAGAGGGGGCCACTAGGACACCTAGCATGGTTAGGTTTTACAGAGGGGGCCACTAGGACACCTAGCATGGTTAGGTTTTACAGAGGGGGCCACTAGGACACCTAGCATGGCTAGGTTTTACAGAGGGTGCCACTAGGACACCTAGCATGGCTAGGCATTTCAGGCAGACTTAGATTAATTCTTAATATTAAATTCTTACAGATTATGGTATTAAGGCTAAGTGACTACATCATAATTTGTGAGTTTAGCAATGTGAATGCTTTTGTTTTGGCACAATACAAGGTGTCTATATTTGAGTATCATAGACAAACTTATGACTAGTTAGGATTTATTATTTTAAGATTAAGATTAGTATTTCTGGGTTTATAGTCAGTGGGTGAGTGAGTGTAATTGTGAACCACCAGGTGGTTATGTAGTTAGTTTCGGGTGGATCAGGGAGATAAGATGTTTTCTAACTGTAGTTTTGAAAGTGATGAATGTGTCTGCAGTTCTAGAGTTTTCAGGTAGGGTGTTCCAGATTTTAGGTCCTTTGAAATACATTGAATTTTTGTAAAGGTTTAGTCGGACACGGGGAATGTCATAGAGATGTTTGTGTCTGGTGTTATGCCTGTGGGTTCTGTCACAACTATCAAGAAAGTGTTTTAGGCCAAGGCTAATATTAGAATTTAAGGTCCTGTAGATATAGATTGCACAGTAGTAAGTGTGGATGTTCTGAACAGGGCGTAAGTTTAGATCTATGAAGAGTGAGGTGGGGTGTTGCCAGGGATGGGATTTAGTGATTATTCTTACTGCAGCTTTTTGTTGGGTTATTATTGGCTTTAGGTGTGTTGCTGCAGTTGATCCCCAAGCACAGCTAGCATAGGTGAGGTATGGATATATAAGTGAATGGTATAGTGTGATAAGGGCAGTTTGCGGCACGTAGTATCGTATCTTGGAGAGGATCCCAACCGTTTTGAATACTTTTTTTGCTATGTGTTGGATATGGGTGCTGAAATTTAGGTTGTTGTCGAGGTATAGGCCTAGGAATTTGCCCTCATTATGTTTGGCAATTAGAGTGTTGTCGATCTTAATGTTAAGTTGCGCAATACCTGCTCTGCCACCAAACATAATATAGTAGGTTTTGTCAGTGTTAAGTGTAAGTTTATTGGCTGTCATCCAAGTCGATATTTTAATCAGCTCCTCATTAACAATGGTGTTGAGGGTGGCAAGATTAGGGTGAGAGATGACATAAGTCGTGTCGTCAGCAAAGAGAATGGGTTTCAGGTGTTGGGGTATGTTTGGAAGATCACTGATGTAAATGCGGAAGAGCAGGGGACCAAGGACACTTCCCTGCGGAACTCCAGTATCAAGTGCCCGTGTTGCTGATGCTGTGTCTTTAATGGTGACATACTGATACCTATTAGTAAGGTAAGATTTGAAATAAGCAAGCGCATGGCCTCTTATACCGTAGTGGTCAAGTTTGTGGAGTAGGATGTCGTGGTCTACTGTGTCAAAAGCTTTTCTTAGGTCAATAAAAATTCCTAGTGGATATTCCTTATTTTCCAAAGCAGTGTAAAGCAGATCTAGCATTTTTATAATTGCATCATTTAGTGCTTTTATTTTACTGAATCCAACTTGGCAGGGTTGGTATGTTTATGAGCCGATATAAATGAATACAGTCCTCTGTGGCACGAGTTTCTCGAAGATTTTTGATAGCAATGGTAAGTTTGAAATTGGCCTATAGATTTTTAAGTCTGGAGGGTCACACCTTTATGTATTGGTGTAACCCTTGCCCATCTTGAGTAGTTTTTGGTAAGGTCCTAGTTCTTAGTGTACTGTGTTAAAAAGGTATGAAATAGCATGCGAAGGATATGGGCGCTCCGCTCGCTGTACAGTAATGGTTAGACATATAGACAGATTCCCCGATTTATTTAAGTGACCATTATAATCTCGGTGACTTCCGTGGGCTCAGTTTGGAGCAAGAAAGAAGGAATTAGGGAAATTCCCAATCAGGTAGTCCCGGCACGGGCATTGTACGTGGGATTTTACTGGCAGATTAGATCCTAATGTTTGCTACCACCACATGGATAGATGTTATCCAGTCCCACCGCCTTGAGTTCTTCAAGTTCCACTTAGCAGCCTCTTTACCTCTTCCTCGTTGTGAGTAGTGAAGTGGTGTCAGCACTTGCTGGTGCACCCACCATTATATAAATATAAAATATATATATATATATAATAAATATATATATATATATATTATATATATAAATATATATAATATATATATCATATATTATATATATATAGATATATATATATATATATATATATATAAATATGTATAGGTTGATTTGTATACATAGTAGAATATATTGGCGGAAAACATGTCTGAGCCATGGCGATACATCTGGTTAATTATGAAACAGATTGTTATACCTTGGTTTTAATTAGTGAGAGAAAAGTAAGAAAGAGAAAGATATACAAGGGCGGAGAAAGAAAGAAACTTTCCTCCTTCCTTCCTTCCTTCCATCCTCCCTTTTTTTCTTCCTCCCATTCCTTCCTTCCTCCTCCCATTCTTCCTCCCTTCCTTCCACCCTTCCTTCCTCCATTCCTTCCTCCTCCTTCTCCCTTCCATCCTCCTTTCCTTCCTCCCTTCCTTCCTTCCTCCCATTCATTCCCCCTTCCTTCCTGTCTCCTTTCCTTCCTCCTTCCTTCCTCCCTTCCTTCTTCCCTTCCTTCCTTCCCTTCCTCCCAATCCTCCCTTCCATCCCCCGCTTCTCTTCCTCCCTTCCTTTCCATCCACCCACCCATCCTACCACCCATACCTACGAAACCTCCCATCCTCCCTACCACCCTTCCTCCTACCTTCCTCCCAACCATCCTTACTTCTCCTATACCTCCCTTCTTTCCATGCACCAAACCATCATCCTTCATATTCCTTCCTCCCTTCCACCCTACCTTCCTCACCCATCCATCCTCCCTTCCTACAACCCTTCCACCCATTCTTACCTCCTTCCCTTCCAACTTCCGATCCACCATCAACCTTACACCCTTCCTTCCTCCCTACCATTACCACCCATCCTACCTCCCAACCTACGCATCCACCCTTCCTCCTCCTTCATCCCTTACAATCTAACCTTCCTCCCTTGCAACCACCTTCCTCTCCTTCCTCCTACCTCACCTTCCTTCCTCCCTTCCTTCCTACCTTCTTTCCTACTCCCTTACTTTCCTTCCTCCCATCCTTCCTCCCTTCTTTCCTCCCTTTCTTCCTCCCTTCCATCCTCCCTTCGTTCCTTCCTTCCTTCCATCCCTTCCGTCCTCCATCCTATCCTCCCATCCTTCCAGCCCTCCATTCCTTCCCTCTACATCCAACCTCCCCTTCTCCCTTCCCTCTTCCTTCCTCCCTATAATCCTTCCTTCCACCAACCTTCACCTTCCACCCTTCCTTCCTTCTTTCCTTCCTCCTTTCCGTCCTCCCCATCCTTCCTCCCTACTCCCTTCCTTCCTCCTCCAATCCACCTTTCGTTCTTTCCCCCTCCTTTCCTATCCTCCCTTTCCTACCTTCCTCCCTTCTCCTTCCCTCTTTTCCTCCCTCCCATCCACCTTCCTCCTACCCTCCTCCCATTATCCTTCCTTCCACCCTTCCTCCCATTCCGTCCCTTCCCTCCCTTCCTTCCTCCCTTCCTTCCATCTTTCCTTCCTCCTCCTTCCTCCCTTACTCCCTCCATCCTCCCCATCCTCCTTCATATTCCTTCCATCCTACCTTCCTTCCTTCCTACTTTCATTCATTCCTTTCATTCCTCCCTTTCTCTCCTTCCTGCCCTTTCCTTCCTTCCTTCCTCCCTTCCTCCCTTCCTTCCACCCTTCTCCTTCCTTTCCTTCTCCCACCTCCTTCCATCCTTCCCTTCCTCCTTCCTTCCTCCCTTCCTCTTCTTCCATCCTTCCTTCCTCCCTTCCTTCCTATCCTTCCTCCCTTCCTCCCATCTTTCCTCCTTCCTTCTTCCTTCCTTTCTGCTTCCCTTCCTCCCATCCTCCCAACCTTCCTCCTTCCTTCTTTCTTTTCCTACGCCTCCCTTCCCTTCCTTCCTCCCTTCCTCCCTTCTTTTCCTCCCTTCCTTCCTTCCTTCCTTCCTCCATTCTACCTTTCCTACCTCCTTCCTCCCATTCCTACCTTCTCCTTCTACCTTCCTTCCTCTTCATCCTTCCTCCCATATTCCCTTCCTTCCTCCCATCCCTCCTTCCTTCCATCCTTCCTTCCTTCCTTCCTCCTCCCTTCATGTCCTTCCTTCCTTCCTTCCTCCCTCCTTCCTGCCATCCTTCCTTCCTCCCTTTCCTTCCTTCCTTTCCTTCCTCCCTACCTTCCACCCTCCTTCCTCCTTCCTTCCTTCCTCTCTTTCTCCCTTCCTTCCTCCCTTCCTCCCTTTCTTTCCTCCTTCCTAACCTTCTCATTCCTCCTTTCCTTTATACCCTTCCTTCCCTCCATTCCCTTCCTCTCTTCCTTCCTCCTTCCTCACATTACTTCCTTCTTTCATCCCTTCCTGCCTGTCCTCCTTTCCTCCCGTCTTTTTCCCTTCCTTCTCTTTCCCTTCTTCCTCCCTTTTTCTTTCTTTCCTTCATCCTTCCCTTCCTCCCTCCCTTCCTTCTTCCTACCCTCCTTCCTTCCTTCCTCCCTTCCTCCCTTCTTTCCTCCTTCCTTCCTTTCCTTCCTTCCTCCTTTCCTCCATTCCTACAGTCCTTCCTCCCTTCCTTCCTTCTTCCCTTCTTCCTTCCTTCCTCTCTTCCTCTCCCTTATTCCCTTCCTTCCTCCCATCCTCCCTTCCTTCCTTCCTTCCTTCCTTCCTCCCTTTCCTTCCATCGGCTTCCTTCCTTTCCTCCCTCCTTCCTGCTCCTCCTTCTCCCTCCTTCCTTCTTTTTCCTTCCTCCTTCCTTCCTTCATCCTTCCTTCCTCCCTTCCTTCCTTCTTTCCTACCCCCTTCCTTCCTTCCTCCCTTCCGCTCCCTCCTTTCCTCCTTCCTTCCTCTCCATTCCTCCCTTTCCTACCTTCCTTCCTCCCTTCCTTCCTTCCTCCCTTCTTCCCTTCCTACCTCCTCTTCCTTCCCCCTAATCCCATTCCGTCCGTCCCATCCTCCCTTCCTTCCTTCCTCCTTCCTTCCTTCCTTCCTTCCTTCCTTCCTTCCTTCCTTCCTTCCTTCCTTCCTTCCTTCCTTCCTCTTCTCCCTTCCTTCCTACTTTCCTTCCTTCCCTTCCTTCTTCCTTCCTCCTCCCTCCTTCCTTCCTCTCTTCTCCCTTCTTTCTCCCCTTCCTCTCCCTTCTTTCCTCCCTTCCTTCCTCTCTTCCTTTCTTCTTCCTCCCTTTCCTTCCTTCCCTTTTCCTCCCTTCCTTCCTCCTTCCTTATTCTTTCCTTCCTCCCTTCTCTCCCTCCTTTCCTCTTCCTCCCTTCCTCCCCTCCTTCACCCTTACTTCCTTCCTTCCTTCTTTCTTCCTCCCTTCCCTTAATATCCTTCCTTCCTCCTTTCCTCCCTTCCATCCTCCTTCTCCCTCCCTTCCTCCCTTCCTTCCTCCCTTCCTTCCTCCCCCTTCCTTCCTTCCTCCCTTCCCCCTTCCTCCTTCTTTCCTTCTTTTCTTTCCTTCCCTTCCTTTCCTCCCTTCCACCCTTCCTTCCTCCCTTCCTCCTTCTTTCCTCCTTTCCTTCCTTCCTCCCTTCCTCCCTTCCTCACCCTCATTACTTTCCTCTACTTCTTCTCTTCCTTCCTTCCTTCCTTCTTTCCTCATCCCTTCCTTTCTCCTTCCTCCTTCACTTTCGTCCCTCCCCTCTCCCATCCATTCCACCCTTCGTTCTTCCCTTCCTCCCCTTCCTCCCTCATTTCCTTTCCTACCCTTCCTTCCTTCCTCCCTTCCTCCCTTCTTCCTTCCTCCTTCCTTCCTTCGTTCCTTCCTTTTCCTCCCTTCCTTCCTCTCATCCTGTCCTTTCTTCCTTCCCTTCCTCCCTTCCTTCCTATCCTCCCTTCCTCCTCCTTCCTTCCTTCCATCTTCCTTCCTCCCTTCCTTCTCTCATCCTTCCTTTCTTCCTTCCTCCTCCCTTCCTTCCTCCCTTCCTTCCTCCATTCCTTCCTCCTCTTCCTTCCTCCTCCCTTGGTTCCTACTTCTTCCTCCTCCCCTCCTCCTTCCTTCCATCCTCCCTCCTCTTTCCTCCTTCCTACCCTCCCTTCCTCCCTTCCTCCCTCCTTCCATTCTATTCTACCATCCTCCTCCCTTCGTCCCTTTCCTGCATTCCCTCCTTCCTCCCTTCTTCCTTCCTCCCTGTCCTCCCTCCTCCTCCATTCCTCCTCCCATTCCTTCCTTCTTCCTTCTTTCTTTCCCTTCCTTCCCACCCCTTCCTTCCTTCCTCCTTTTTCTCCCTTCCTTCTCCCCCTTCCTCTCCCTTTCCTCCTTTCCTCCTTCCTCCCTTCCTTCCTCCCTTCTTTTCCTCCCTTCCACCTTCCATTCCTCCCTTTCCTTCCTTCCTCCATTCTTCCCTTCCTCCTCCCTTCCTTCCTCCCTTCCTTCTTCCTTCCTTCCTTCTTCCTTCATGTTCCTTCCTCCCCTCCTTCCTTCAATCCTTTCCCTTCCTTCCTTCCTCCCTTCGGTCCCTTCTCCTTCGTCCCTTCCTTCCTAACCCTCTTCCTTCCTCCCTTCCTTCCTCCCTCCTTCCTTCCTTCCCTTCCTCTCTTCCTCCCTTCCCTTCTTCCCTCCCCTCCCTTCCTTCCTTCCTCCCTTCCTTCCTTCCTCCCTTATCGCTTCCTTTCTCCCTTCCTGCGCGAGAGGCCGGGTTATCCTTCCTTCCCGCGCGAGCGCGCTCCCATACCTTCCCTCCCTCCTTCCTTCTTTCCTTCCTCCTTCCTTCCTTCCTCCTTCTTTCCTTTCCTCCTTCCTTCTTCCTTCTTTCCTTCCCTTTCCTTCCTTCGTCCCTTTCTTCGTCCTATCCTTCCTCCCGTCTTTCCTCCTCCCTTCCTCCTTCCTCTCCCATCCTTCTTTCCTTCCTTCCTTCCTTCCCTTCCTTCTTCCCTCCCTCCCCTTCCTTCCATCCTCCCTTCCTTCCTTCCTTCCTCCCTCCCGTCCCTTCCTTCCTTCCTTCCTCCCTTCCTCCCTTCCTTCCTCCCTTCTTCCTTCCTTCCTCCCTCCTTCCTCCCCGTCCTTCCTTCCTCTCTCTTTCTCTTCATTCCTTTCCTCACTTCCTTCCTTACTCCCTTCCTTCCTTCTTCCCTTCCTTCCTTCCTTCCTCCTTCCTTCCTTCCTTCCTCCCTTACCTGTCCTTTCTCCTTCACCTTCCTCCATCCTTCCTTCCTATCATTCCGTCCTCCCCTTCCTTCCTTCCTCCCTTCCTCCCTTCCTTCATTCCTCTCTTTTCCCCTTCCTCCCTCCCTTCCTTCCTTCCTTCCTCCTTCCTTCCTTCCTTCCTCCTTCCTCCTTCCTTCCTTCCTTTCTTCCTTCCTTCCTCCCTTCCTTCCTCCTCCCTTCCTTTCTTCCTCCTCCTTTCCTCCTTCCTTCCTTCCTTCCTTCCTTCCTTCCTCCTTCCTTCTTGTCCATCCTCCCTCCTCCTTCCCTCCCTTCCTCCTTCCTCCTTCCTTCCCTTCCTTTCCTTCCTTCCTTCCCTTCCTTCACTCCTTCTCTTTCCTCCCTTTCCTTTCCTTCCTTCCTTCCTTCCTTTCCTTCCTTCCTTTCCTTCTTTCCCTTCCTCCTTCCTCCTTTCCTCCCTTCTTCCATTCCATCCTTCTTCCTTCCTTTCCTTTCCTTCCTCCTTCCTCCTTCCTTCCTTCCTTCCTTTCTTCCTTCCATCCTCCCTTCCTTCCTTCTCCCTTCCATCTTTCCTCTTTTCCTCCTTCCTTCCGTCCTTCCTTCCTTCCTTCCTTCCTCCTTCCTTCTTCCTTCCTCCCTTCCTCTCCTTTCCTTTCCTCCCTTTCCTTCCTCCATTCCCTTCCTCCTCCTTTCCCCTCCTTTCCCTTCCCTTCCTTCCTTCCTTTTCCCTTCCTTCCTTCCTTCCCTTCCTTCCTTCCTTCCATCTTCCTTTCCTTCCTTCCTCCTCTTCCTCCCTTCCTTCCTTTCCTCCTTCCTTCCTTCCTTCTTCCTTCCTTCCTTCCTTCCTTCCTCCTTTCCTCCTTCCTTCCTTCCTCCCTTCCTCCTTCCTCCCTTCCTTCCTTCCTTCCTTCCTTTCCTTCCTTCCTTCCCCTTCCTTCCCTTTCTTCTTCCATTCCTTCCTTCCTTCCTTCCTTCCTCCTTTCCTCCCTTCCTTTCCATCCTCCCTTTCTTCTTTCCTCCCTTCCTTCCTTCCTTCCTTCCTCCCTTCCTCCTTTCCTCCCTTCCACCTTCCTTCCTTCCTTCCTTCCTTCATCCTTCCTTCCTTTCCTTTTTTTCCTTCCTTCCTTCCTTCCTTCCTCTTTCCTCCCTTTCCTTCCTTCCTTCTTTCCTTCCCTCCTTCCTTCCTTCCTTCTTCCTTCCTCCTTTCCTCCCCTTCCTTCCTTCCTCCCTTCCTCCCTTCCTCCTTTCCTCCCTTCCATCCTCCTTCCTTCCTTTCCTTCCTTCCTTCCTTCCTTCCTTCCTTCCTTCCTTCCTTCCTTTCTTCCTTCTCCTTTCCTCCCTTTCCTACCTTCCTTCCTTCCTTCCTCCTTCCTTCCTTCCTTCCTTCCTTCCATCCTTACCTTCCTTCTTCCTTCCTCCTATCCATCCTCCCTTCCTTTCCCTTCCTCCCTTCCTCCCTTCCCTCCTTTTCCTCCCCACCTTCCTTCCTTCCTTCCTTCCTTCCTTTCCTTCCCTTCCTTCCTTCCTTCCTTCCTTCTTTCCTTCCTTCCTTCCTTCCTTCCTTCCTTCCTTCCTTTCCCTCCCTTCCTTCCTTCCTTCCTTCCTTCCTTCCTTCCTTCCTTCCCCCCCTTCCTTCCTTCCTCCATTCCCTCCCTTCTCCTTCCTTCCTTCCTTCCTTCCTTCCTTCCCTTCCTTCCTTCCTTCCTTCTTCCTTCCTTCCTTCCCTCCTTCCTCCATTCCTTCCTTCTTCCTTCATTCCCTTTCCTTCCTTTCCTTCCTCCCTTCCTTCCTTCCTCCTTCCTCCCGTCCTCCTCCTTCCTCCTTCATCCTTCCTTTCCTTCGCCTCCCTTCCTTCCTTCCTCCTTTCCTCCCTTCCTCCTTCCTTCCTTCCTCCCTTCCTTCCTCTCCTTCCTTCCTTCCTTCCTTCCTCTCCCTTCCTTCCTGTCCTTCCTTCCATCCTTCCTTTCTTCCATCCATCCTTCCTTCATCCTTCCTTCCTTCTTTCCCCTCCCTTCCTTCCTTCCTTCCTTCCTTCCTTACTTTCGCTTCCTTCCTTCGCTTCCTCCCTCCTTCCTTCACCTCCTTTCTCCCTTCCTTCTTCCTTTCCCCCCCCTCCTTCCTTCCATTCCTCCCCTTCCCTTCCTTCCTCCTTTCCTCCTTCCTTCCTTCCTACCTTCCTTCCTTCCTTCCTTCCTTCCCTTCCTTCTTCCTTCCTTCCTTCCTTCCCTCCCTTCCTTCCTTCCTCCCTTCCTTCCTTCCTCCTTTCCCTCCTTCCTTCCTTCCTTCCTTCCTTCCTTCCTTCCCATCCAACCATCCTTACTTCTTCCTTCCTTCCTCCTTCCTCCCTCCTTCCTTCCATCCTTCCTTCCTTCCTTCCTTCCTCCCTTCCTTCCTTCCCTCCTTTCCTCCCTTCCTTCCTTCCTTCCCTTCCTTCCTTCCTTCTTCCTCCCTTCCTTCCTTCCTCCTTTTCCTCCCTTCCTTCCTTCCTTCCTTCCCTTCCTTCCTTCCTTCCTTCCTTCCTCCTTCCTTCCTTCCTTCCTTCCTCCTTCCTCCTTCCTTCCTTCCTCCGCCTCCCTTCCTCCTTCTTCCTTCCTTCCTTCCTTCCTTCCTCCTCTTCCTTCCTTCCTCCTTTCCTCCCTTCCTTCCTTCCTTCCTTCTTCCTTTCCTTCCTTCTTCCTTCCTTCCTTCCTTCCTTCCTTCCTCCTTCCTTCCTCCCTTCCCTTCCTTGCCTTCCTTCCCTTCCTTCCTTCCTTCCTTCCTCCCTTCTTCCTCCTCCATTCCTCCCTTCCTTCCTTCCTTCCTTCCTCCTTCCTTCCTTCTTCCTTTCCTTCCTTCCTTCCTCCTTCCATTCCTTTCCTTCCTCCTTCCTTCCTCCACCTTCCTTCCTTCCTCTTTTTTCCTCCCTTCCATCCTCCTTCCTTCCTTCCTTCCTTCCTTCCTTCCTCCTCCTTCCTTCCCTTCCATCCTTCCTCCCTTCCTTCCTTCCTCCTTTCCTCCCTTCCTTCCTTCTCTTCCCTTCCTTCCTCCCTCCTTGCCTTCCTCCTTTCCCCTCCCTCCTTCCTTCCTTCCCTTCCTTCATTCCTTCCTTCCTTCCTTCCTCCCTTCCTTCCTTCCTCCTTTTTCCTCCCTTCCTGCCTTCCTTCCTTCCTTCTCTTCCTCCTTCCTTCCTTCCTTCCTTCCTTCCTTCCTTCCTTCCTTCCTTCCTTCCTTACTCCCTTCCTTCCTCCTTCCTTCCTTCCTTCCTTCCTTCAGTCCCTTCCTTCCTTCCTCCTTTCCCTCCCTTCCTTCCTTCCTTCCTTCCTTCCTTCCTTCCTTCCTTCCTGCCTTCCTTCCTTCCTTCTTCCTTCCTTCCTTCCTTCCTTCCCCCTTCCTTCTTCCTCCTTTCCTCCCTCCTTCCTTCCTTCAGTGCCTTCCTTCCTTCCTCCTTCCTTCCTTCCTTCCTTCTTCCTCCTTCCTTCCTTCCTCCTCATTTTAGAAGACTCAGAAGATTGAATAAGGATTTCTGAGAAAAATGTTATTGTGTATCAAGTGTTTGTTTCCTCTCTGTTGCGCTTCTCTGTTGACTCTGCTGTTGCCTCTCTTTTTGCCTCTCTTTGACTCTCTGTTGCCTCTTCTCTGATGCCTCTTTGTTGCCTCTCTGTGTTGCTTTTCTCTTTGACCTCTGTGTGCCTCTGTAGCCTCTCTGTTGTGCCTCTCATTGCCTCTTTGTTGCCCTCTCTGTTTGCTTCTTCTTCTCTTTTGCCTTCTGGTTGGCCTTCTGGTTGCCTCTCTGTTGCTCTCTGTTGCCTCTGTGTTGCCTCTCTGTTGCCTCTCTGTTTGTGGGCCTCTTTGTGCCTCTCCTGTTGTTTCTCTGCTGCCTCTCTGTTTGCCTCTCTTTTTGCCTCTCTGTTTTGCCCTCTCTGTTGCTTCTCTGTTGCCTCTTTTGGGTTGGCCTCTCTGCTGTCTCTCTGTGCCCTCTCTGTTGCCTCTCTGTTGCTTCTCTGTTCCTCTTTGTTGTCGCCGTCTCTGCTTCTCTCTGCTGTCTCTCTGTTGCGATCTCTGTTGCCTCTCTGTTGCTTTCTCTGTTGCCTCATTGTTGCCTCCTCTGTCAGCTGTCCTCTCTGCTGTCTCTTCTCTGTTGCCTCTCTGTTGCATGCTCTGTTGCTTCTTGTTGCCTCTTTTGTTGCCTCACTGCTGTCTCTCTGCTGTTCTCTCTGTTGCCTCTCTTTGCCTCTCTGTTGCATTCCCTCTTTGCCTCTCTTTGTTTGCCCTCTCTCTGTCTCCTCTGCTGTCTCTCCTGTTGCCTCATCTCTCTGTTTGTACCTCTGATACGTCTCGAATTATACCACTTTTCTCTCCAAGCAGTAAACCACTTGGAAACCCAGCAATTGTAAACCCATGGGAGCCTGGGTTTATAGCACTTGTCTCCTGCCTCTCACAACTACTGGACCACTACCACATAGTCTTGGATGGTCACTGCTGCCTCTCACAGCTACTGGACCACTACCACATGGTCTTGGATGGTCACTGCTGCCTCTCACAAGCTACTTGGACCACTAACCACATGGACTTGGATGGTCACTGCTGCTCTCACAGCTACTGGAAACCACACCACATGGTCCCTTGAATGGGCCTACTGCCTCTCACAACCCTGACCACGTACCACATGGTCTTGATGGTCCGCTACTGACTGCCTCTCAAACCACTGGACCACTACCAATGGCTTGGATGTCGCTACTGCCATCTCACAACCACTGGAACCACTACCACATGGTCTTGGAAGGTCGCTACTACTACTCTGCCTCTCAACAAACCACTGGAACCACTACCACATGGTCTTGGATGGTCGCTACTGCCATCTCACAACCACTGGACCACTCCAATGTCTTGATGGTCACTGCGCCTCTCACCAGCTACAGGACCACTACCACATGGTCTTGGATGGTCACTGCTGTCTCTCTACAACTACTGGATCACTACCCACAATGGTCCTTGGATGGTCCACTGCGCTCTCACAACAACTTGGATCACTACCTCACACTTGGTCTTGGATGGTCGCAGCTGCCTCTCACAACTACTGATCACTTCTACCACAGGTCCTTGGATGGTCCGCTGCTGCCTCTCACAACTACTGGTCACTACCACATGGTCTTGGATGGTCACTGCAGCCTCTCACAACAACAGGCAACACGACTCACAATGTCCTTGGATTGTCTCTGCTGCTGTCCCTCTCACAACTACTGATCACTACCACATGGTCTTTTGGATGGTCACTGCTTGCCGTCATCACAACTACTGGATCACTAACCACATGGTCTTGGATGGTCCACTGCCTGCCTCTCACAACTACTGCATCACTAACCACATGTTCCTTGGATGGTCGCTGCTGGCTCCTCTCATCAACTACTGATCACTACCACAATGTCCTTGGATGGTCTCTGGCAGCCTCTCACAACTACTGGATCACTACCACATGGTCTTGGATGGTCACAGCGCCTCACCCAACTACTGGATCACTACCACATGTTCATGGATGGTCGCTGCTGACTCTACAACTACTGGACGCACTGTATCCACATGGTCTTGAATGGTCACTGCTCCCTCTCACAACTACTGACCACTACCAAATGGTCCTTGGATGGATCCACTGGTGCCACTCACAACTACTGGACCACTACCACATGGTCTTGGATGGTCCTGCTTCCCTCTCACAACTACAGGAGCTCATTACACATAGTCTTGTGATGCGCTGCTGCCTCTCACAACTACTGGACCACTACCACATGGTACTGGATGGTCGCTGCTGCCTCATCACAACTACTGTACCACAACCACATGGTCCATTGGATGGTCACTGCTGCCTTCTCACAACTACTGGACCACTACCACTTAGACTTTGATGGCGCTGCTGCCATCTCTCAACTTACTGGAACACACCACATGGTCTTGTGAGGCCCGCTGCTGCCTCTCATCAGCTACTGGAACCACACCACAGTGGTATTGATGGTCACTGTTGCCTCTTTCACAACTACTGACTACTTCCATATGGCTCTTGGATGGTCACTGCTGCCTCTCAGCAACTACTGACCACGTACCACATGGTCATGGATGGTCATTCATGCTGCCACTCATAACTACTGGACCACTACCACATTGTCTTGATGGTCACTGCAGCCTCCGACAACAACTGGACCACGACCACCTAGTTCATGGATGGTCACTGCTGCGTCTCACACTAACAGTACCACTACCACATGGCAATGGTTGGTCACGCTGCCTCTCACAGCTACGGACCACTAACACAATGGTCTTGGATATCACAGCTGCCTCTCCTCAGCTACTGGACATACTTCCACATTGTCCTCTAGATGGTCGCTGCTCTGCTCTCTCAACTACTGGACCACTACCGACATGGTATTTGGATTGTCACTGCTGCCTCTCAACAGCTACTGGACCAGGTTTTTTTTTACTACCACATGTCTTGATGGTCACTGCTGGCCTCTCACAACTACTGGACTACTTTTCACAAGGTCCTTGGATGGTCATAGCCTGGCCTCTCACAACTACTGGACAACTTTCTCATGGTCTTGAGGGTCACTGCTGCCTCTCACAATTACTGGACCCACTACCACATGTCCTTGGATGGTCACTGCTGCCTCTCACAATTACTGACCACTACCACATGTCTTGGAGATGGTCAATGCTGCCTCACACAACTACTGACCACTACCACAAGGTCATGGAATGGTCACTGCTCTGCCTCTCACAGCTTAGGACCACTACCACATGGTCGTGGATGTCACAGCAGACTCACACAAGCTACTGGAACAAACTACCACCATGTCCTTGGATGGTCACTCGCTGCCTCTCACAGCTACTACTGGACCACTACCACATGGTCTTGGATGGTCACTGCTGCCTCTCACAACTACTGAAGCCTCATGCACTGGTCTATAGTAATGGTCGCTGCGCTCTCACAACTGCTTGTGACTACTTCCACATGTCTTTGATGGTCGCTGCTGCCTCTCACAACTACATTGACCACTACCACATGGTCCTTGGAGTGGTCACTGCTGCCCTCACAACTACAACCACTATCACTGTCCTTGATGGACGATGCTGCCTCTCACAACTGCTGACTACTCCACATGTCTTTGAAGTACGCTGCTGCCTCTCACAACTACTGGGACTCACTACCCACAGTCTTGATGTCACTGCCTTGCCTCTCACAACCACAGGACTAACCTTCACTATGGTCTTGGATGGTCGCTGCTGCACTCACAACTACAGGACCACTACCACATGGTCTGGATGTGGCTCTACTAACTGCCTCTCACAACTACCGGACCACAACCACATGTTCCTTGGATGTCGCTGCTCTGCCTCTCACAACTACTGGACCACTACCACATGGTCTTGGATGGTCGCTGCTGCTCTCACAGCTACTGGACCACTACCACATGGTATTGGATGTCACTGCTGCCTCTCACAACTACTGACTACTTCCATAAGGTCTTGGATGGTCACTGCTGCATCTCCCGAACTACTGGACCACTACCACATGGTCTTGGATGGTCACCTGCTGCCTCTCATAACTACAGACCACAACCACATGGTCTTGGATGTCACTTTGCTGCTGATTGCTCTCACAACTACTGACCACTACCACATAGTCTATGGGATGCGTCACTGCTCCTCTCACAGCTACTGGACCACTACCACATGGTCATGTTGGGTCACTGCTGCTCTCAACAGCTACTGGACCACTAACACATGGTCTTGGATGGTTCACTGCTGCCTCTCAACAGCTACTGGACTACTTCCACATTGTTCCTCTGATGGCCGCGTGCTGCCTCTCACAACTACTAACTACTGGACCCTCTACCACTAGGTATTGTGATGGTCACAGCTGCCTCTCACAGCTACTGGACCACTACCACATGGTCTTCGATGTTCACGTGCTGCCTCCACAACTACTTAGGACTACTTTCACAATGGTCTTGGATGGTCACTGCTGCCTCCATACCTACTGACACAACTTTCACATGGTCATTGCTGACACTGCTGCCTCTCACAATTACTGACCACTACCACATGGTCTTGGATGGTCACTGCTGCCTCTCACAATTTACTGGAGACCACTACCACATGGTCTTGATGTCCATTGCTGCCTCACACAACTACTGGACCACTACCACATTGTCTTGGATGGTCACTGCTCTGCTCTGCCTCTCACAGCACTGGACCACTACCACATGGTTCTTGGATGGTCACTTGCTGCCTCTCACAGCTACTGGACCACTACCCACATGGTGCTTGGAATGTTCACTGCTGCCTCTCAAAGCTACTGGACCACTACCACATGGTCTTGGATGGTCACTGCTGCCTCTCCAACTACTGAACCACTATCACATTGTCTTGGATGGGTCCGCTGCTGCCCTCTCACAACTGCAGGACTTACTTCCACATGGTCTTTGATGTCGCTGCTGCCTCACACAACTACTGACCACTATCACATGGTCTTGGATGTCGCTGCTGCCTTCTCACAACGCTGGACTAATTCCCCCTGGTCATTGATGTAATCTGCTGCCTCTCACAACTACTGACTCACTACCACATGGTCTTGAAATGGTCACATGCTGCCTCTCACAACCACTGACTACTTCACATTTCCTTGGATGGTCGCTGCTGCCACTCACAACTACTGGACCACTACCACATGGTCTTGGAATGGTCGCTAACTACTTTGCATCTCACAACTACTGAACCACTACCACAATGGTCCTTTGTTGAAGACTAAAGTCTTCAACAAGAAGAGATAATGGTGTAATTAACACACACAAGTTCATATAATGAAAAACAGGAAAAGTTGGTAGATGGATCTGTAACTTTCCTGACAAATAAAACACAAAGAGTAATAGTGACAAAGTCTAGGCTACTACAAGACTCCTGGTTGTCTTCAAGACCCATGGTTGTCCTTCAAGACCCCTGGTTGTATCTTCAAGACCCCTGTTGTCTAATACAAGACCCCAGGTTGTCCTAAAGAACCCCTGGTTCTCTACAAGACCCCTGGTTGTCTTCAGGACTCCAGGTTGTCTTCAAGCCCTGGTTGTCCTCAAAGAACCCCTGGGTTGTCTTCAAGACCCCTGGTTGTGCTTCAATACTCCTGGTTGCTTCAAGACTCCGGTTTGTCTTCAAGACCCCTGGTTGTTTTCCCAAGACCCCTGGTTGTCTCAAGACCCCTGGTTGTCTTCAAGACCCTGGTTTCTCCAAGACCCTGGTTTGCCCCTTTTTCCAAGAGAATTTTCCTGGTTGTCTTCAAGACCCCTGGTGTCTTCAAGACCCCTGGTTTCTTCAAGACCCCTGGTGTCTTCAAGACCCCGTTGTCTTCAAGACCCCTGGTGTCTTCAAGACCTGGTTGTCTTCAAGAATCCCTGGTTGTTTCAGACCCCTTTTTTTTCAAGACCCTGGTATCTTCAAGACCCTGGTGTCTTATAACCCTTTTGTCTTCAAGACCCCTGTTGTCTTCAAGATTCCTGGTTGTCTTCAAGACTCCTGGGGTCCAAGACCCTGGTTGTCTTAAAGACCCTGTTGTCTTCAAGACCCTTGGTTGTCTTCAAGACCCTGGTTTTGTTTTTCAAGACCCCTGGTTGTCTTCAACCCCCTGGTTGTTCTTCAACCCCCCTGTTGTCAAAAAAACCCTTTGTTTTCAAGACCCCTGGTTGTCTTAAAGACTCCTGGTTGTCTTCAAGACTCCTGGTTGTCTTCAAGACTCCTGGTTGTCTTCAAGACTCCTGGTTGTCTTCAAGACCCGGGTTTTGTCTTCAAGACCATGGTTGTTTTAAAAGGGCCCCTGGTTGTCTTCAAGACCCCCTTGTAGTTGTCTTAAAGACCCCTGGTTGTCACAAGACCCCTGGTTGTCTTCAAGACCCTGGTTGTCTTCAAGACCCTGTTGTCTTCAAGACCCTGGTTGTCTTCAAGACCCCTGGTTGTTCTTTTCAAGACCCCTGGTTGTCTCAAGACCCCTGGTTTGTCTTCAAGACTCCTGGTTGTCTTCAAGAGTCACCCTGGTTGTCTATCAAGACCCTGGTTGTCTTCAAGACCCCTGTGTCTTCAAGACCTGGTTGTCTTCAAGACCCCTGTTGTCTTCAAGACTCCTGGTTGTCTTCAAGACTCCTGGTTGTCTTCAAGACCACTGGTTGTCTTCAAGACCCCTGGTTGTCTCAGACCCTATGTTGTCTTCAAACCCCTGGTTGTCTCAAGACCCTGGTGTCTGATGGTTCTCAAGACTCCGTGGTTGTCTTACAAGCCCCTGTTGTCTTCAAGACCCCTGGTTGTCTTTCAAGACCCCTGGTTACTTCAAGACTCCTGGTTGTCTTCAAGAACCCCTGGTTGTCTTCAGACTCCTGGTTGTCTCAAGACCCTGGTTGTCTATCAAGATCCCTGGTTGTCTTCAAGACCCACTGGTTGTCTTCAAGACCCATGTGTTTGTCTCAAGACCCCTGGTTGTCTTCAAGACCCCTGGTTGTCTTCAAGACCTCTGGTTGTCTACAAGACCCTGGTTTTGTCTTCAAGACCCCTGGTTGTCTTCAAGACCCCTGGTGTCTCAAGTCCCTGTTGTCAAGACCCCTGTTGTCTTCAAGACCCCTGGTTGTCTTCAAGATCCCTGTTGTCTTACAAGACCCTGGTTGTCTTCAAGACCCTGGTTGTCTTCAAGACACCTGGTTGTCTCAAGACCCTGGTTTGTCTTCAAGACCCATGGTTTGTCTTCAAGACCCTGGTGTCTCTCAAGACCCCTGGTTGTCTTCAAGACTCCCTGGTGTCTTCAAGACCCCTGGTTGTCTCAAGACCCCTGGTAGTCTTCAAGACCTCCTGGTGTCTTCAAGACCCTGGTTTCTTCAAGACCTCTGGTTGTCTTCAAGACCCCTGGTAGTCTTCAAGACCCCTGGTTGTCTTCAAGACCCCTGGTAGTCTTCAAGACCCCTGGTTGTCTTCAAGACCCCTGGTAGTCTTCAAGATCCTGTTGTCTTCAAGACCCCTGGTAGTCTTCAGACCCCTGGTTGTCTTCATAGACCCTGGTAGTCTTCAAGACCCTGTTCTTCAAGACCCTGGTAGTCTTCAAGACTCCTTTTGTCTTCAAGACCCCTGGAAGTCTTCCAGACCCCTGGTTGTCTTCTAGACCCCTATTTGTCTTCAAGACCTCTGGTAGTCTTCAAGACTCCTGGTTGTCTTCTATACCCATATTTGTCTTCAAGACCCCTGGTTGTCTTCAAGATTCCTGGTTGTCTTCAAGACTCCTGATGGTCGTCAAGACCTCTGGTTGTCTTAAAGACCCCTGGTTGTCTTCAAGACACATGGTTGTCTTCAAGACCCTTGGTTGTCTTCAAGACCCCTGGTTGTCTTCAACACTCCTGGTGGTCTTCAAGACCCGTGGTTGTCATCTAGACCCCTATTTGTCTTCAAGACCCCTGGCTGTCTTCAAGACCCCTGGTTGTCTTCAAGACCCCTGCCTGTCTTCAAGACCCCTGGTTGTCTTCAAGACCCCTGGTTGTCTTCAAGACCCCTGGTTGTCTTCAAGACCCCTGGTTGTCTACAAGGCCCCTGGTTGTCTTCAAGACCCCTGGTTGCCTACTAGACCACTAGTTGTCTTCAAGACCCCTGGTTGTCTTCAAGACCCCTGGTTGTCTTCAAGACCCTGGTTGTCTTCAAGATCTCTGGTTGTCTTCAAGACCCCTGGTTGTCTTCAAGACCCCTTGTAGTCTTCAAGACATCCTGGTTGTCTCTAAGACCCCTGGTTGTCTTCAAGACCCCTGCCTGTCTTCAAGACCCCCGGTTGTCTTCAAGACCCCTGTCTGTCTTCAAGACTCCTGGTGATCTTCAAGACCCCTGGTTGTCTTCAAGACCCCTGTCTGTCTTCAAGACTCCTGGTGATCTCAAGACCCCTGGTTGTCTTCAAGACCCCTGTCTGTCTTCAAGACTCCTGGTGATCTTCAAGACCCCTGGTTGTCTTCAAGACCCCTGTCTGTCTTCAAGACTCCTGGTGATCTTCAGACCCCTGGTTGTCTTCAAGACCCCTGTCTGTCTTCAAGACTCCTGGTGATCTTCAAGACTCCTGGTGATCTTCAAGACTCCTGGTGATCTTCAAGACCCCTGGTTGTCTTCAAGACCCCTGTCTGTCTTCAGACTCCTGGTGATCTTCAAGACCCCTGGTTGTCTTCAAGACCCCTGTCTGTCTTCAAGACTCCTGGTGATCTTCAAGACCCCTGGTTGTCTTCAAGACCCCTGTCTGTCTTCAAGACTCCTGGTGATCTTCAAGACCCCTGGTTGTCTTCAAGACCCCTGTCTGTCTTCAAGACTCCTGGTGATCTTCAAGACTCCTGGTGATCTTCAAGACTCCTGGTGATCTTCAAGACCCCTGGTTGTCTTCAAGACCCTGTCTGTCTTCAAGACTCCTGGTGATCTTCAAGACCCCTGGTTGTCTTCAAGACCCCTGTCTGTCTTCAAGACTCCTGGTGATCTTCAAGACTCCTGGTGATCTTCAAGACTCCTGGTGATCTTCAAGACCCCTGGTTGTCTTCAAGACCCTGTCTGTCTTCAAGACTCCTGGTGATCTTCAAGACCCCTGGTTGTCTTCAAGACCCCTGTCTGTCTTCAAGACTCCTGGTGATCTTCAAGACTCCTGGTGATCTTCAAGACTCCTGGTGATCTTCAAGACCCCTGGTTGTCTTCAAGACCCCTGTCTGTCTTCAAGACTCCTGGTGATCTTCAAGACCCCTGGTTGTCTTCAAGACCCCTGTCTGTCTTCAAGACTCCTGGTGATCTTCAAGACTCCTGGTGATCTTCAAGACTCCTGGTGATCTTCAAGACCCCTGGTTGTCTTCAAGACCCCTGTCTGTCTTCAAGACTCCTGGTGATCTTCAAGACCCCTGGTTGTCTTCAAGACCCCTGTCTGTCTTCAAGACTCCTGGTGATCTTCAAGACTCCTGGTGATCTTCAAGACTCCTGGTGATCTTCAAGACCCCTGGTTGTCTTCAAGACCCCTGTCTGTCTTCAAGACTCCTGGTGATCTTCAAGACCCCTGGTTGTCTTCAAGACCCCTGTCTGTCTTCAAGACTCCTGGTGATCTTCAAGACTCCTGGTGATCTTCAAGACTCGTATTGATCTTCAAGACCCCTGGTTGTCTTCAAGACCCCTGTCTGTCTTCAAGACTCCTGGTGATCTTCAAGACTCCTGGTGATCTTCAAGACTCCTGGTGATCTTCAAGAGGGAGCTGGACAAACACAAAGTCAGTACCTGACCAACCGGTCTGTGGTTCCTACTTTGGTTTGCGTGCATCCAGCAGTAACAGCCAGGTTGATCAGTCCCTGAACCACCACCAGGCCTGGTCATGGACCGTGTCACGGGGGCGCTGACCCCCAGAACACCCCCAGGTATACTCGAAGGATTCAATTACTGAAATTCTTCTCTCTCTCTCTCTTTCTCTCTCTCTCTCTCTCTCTCTCTCTCTCTCTCTCTCTCTCTCTCTCTCTCTCTCTCTCTCTCTCTCTCTCTCTCTCTCTCTCTCTCTCTCTCTCTCTCTCTCCTCTCTCTCTCTCTCTCCTTTCAATTATATTGTGGGTCGTAAGTGTGGTATCAGTGCCCTGCACTCATCCTGGAAGGTAATTCTATTACATCTAGTTTTCTCTGAATTTTCACTCTGGCTCACATTTTCCGTTGTTATTCACTCTCTCACATATTCACTCACATTGTCATTCACATACAAACACACACATATATACTCCCATACACATACACACACATACACTCCCATACAGACACGGAGAGAGGGGATCTGGTGGCGACCAGCAAAGAAGCGGGGCCAGTAGCTATGAATCGACCCCTGCAACCATAATTAGGTGAGTACACACACATACTCACACACACACACACACACATTCACAAACACACACACCTGTGCAAGCCACATATAAACACAAACATGACATCCAACCAATCGACTACAAAAAAATGGACACAAGTTGCATAAACCCTGATTTAAAAAGGGTATGGGGCAGTAAGGGCTTAGCAATAGAGTTGTAGATGATTGGAACACTCAGTCAAGGCTTGAATCTGAGAGGAACCTACCTAGCATCATCTAGTACACCTCTAGCAACGGCATCTTATATTGATTTATGTAAACACAGCTAGTTTAGAAGTTAGAAGGACCTAGACAAGCCAGTATAGTAGTCAGAGGTACCTGGACAAGCTGGTATAGTAGTCAGAGGTACCTAGACAAGCCAGTATAGTAGTCAGAGGTACCTGGACAAGCTGGTATAGTAGTCAGAGGTACCTGGACAAGCTGGTATAGTAGTCAGAGGTACCTGGACAAGCTGGTATAGTAGTCAGAGGTACTTGGAGAAGCCAGTATAGTAGTCAGAGGTACCTGGAGAAGCCAGTATAGTAGTCAGAGATACCTGGACAAGCCAGTATAGTGGTCAGAGGTACCTAGACAAGCTGGTATAGTAGTCAGAGGTACCTGGACAAGCTGGTATAGTAGTCAGAGGTACCTGGACACGCTGGTATAGTAGTCAGAGGTAACTGGACAAGCTGGTATAGTAGTCAGAGGTACCTAGACAAGCTGGTATAGTAGTCAGAGGTACCTGGACAAGCTGGTATCGTAGTCAGAGGTACCTAGACAAGCTGATATAGTAGTCAGAGGTACCTAGACAAGCTGGTATAGTAGTCAGAGGTACCTAGACAAGCTGGTATAGTAGTCAGAGGTACCTAGACAAGCTGGTATAGTAGTCAGAGGTACCTAGACAAGCTGGTATAGTAGTCAGAGGTACCTAGACAAGCTGATATAGTAGTCAGAGGTACCTGGACAAGCTGGTATAGTAGTCAGAGGTACCTAGACAAGCTGGTATAGTAGTCAGAGGTACCTAGACAAGCTGGTATAGTAGTCAGAGGTACCTGGACAAGCTGGTATCGTAGTCAGAGGTACCTAGACAAGCTGATATAGTAGTCAGAGGTACCTAGACAAGCTGGTATAGTAGTCAGAGGTACCTAGACAAGCTGGTATAGTAGTCAGAGGTACCTGACAAGCTGGTATAGTAGTCAGAGGTACCTAGACAAGCTGGTATAGTAGTCAGAGGTACCTAGACAAGCTGGTATAGTAGTCAGAGGTACCTAGACAAGCTGGTATAGTAGTCAGAGGTACCTGACAAGCTGGTATAGTAGTCAGAGGTACCTAGACAAGCTGGTATAGTAGTCAGAGGTACCTAGACAAGCTGGTATAGTAGTCAGAGGTACCTAGGACAAGCTGGTATAGTAGTCAGAGGTACCTAGACAAGCTGGTATAGTAGTCAGAGGTACCTAGACAAGCTGGTATAGTAGTCAGAGGTACCTAGACAAGCTGGTATAGTAGTCAGAGGTACCTAGACAAGCTGGTATAGTAGTCGAGGTACCTAGACAAGCTGGTATAGTAGTCAGAGGTACCTAGACAAGCTGAAGTATAATGATATAGCAGCTTATATAGTATAATATATATATATTAATATATATATATATATATATATATATAATATATATATATATATATATATATATATATATATATATATATATATTATATATATATATATATATATATATATATATATTATATATATATATTTATCCTAGGATGCAAAACAACCACGGAAGGGGGAGAGTTGAATGATAGCTCTAGGCCTTTTGTGTTGCACTCACCACCAAAGGCTCTGAAACACTTTCTGCTTAAGGGAAATCGGTCTGACAACACTGGAGGACAGGAGGGTCAGCGGAGACATGATAACGACATACAAAACACTGCGCGGAATAGACAAGGTGGACAAAGACAGGATGTTCCAGAGATGGGACACAGAAACAATGGGACACAATTGGAAGTTGAAGACTCAGATGAGTCACAGGGATGTTAGGAAGTATTTCTTCAGTCACAGAGTTGTCAGGAAGTGGAATAGTCTGGTAAGTGATGAAGTGGAGGCAGGAACCATACATAGCTTTAAGACGAGGTATGATAAAGCTCAGGAAGCAGAGAGAGAGAGGACCTAGTAGCCACCAGTGAAGAGGCGGAGCCAGGAGCTGGGTCTCGACCCCTGCAACCACAATTAGGTGAGTACAATTAGGTGAGTACACACACACACACACACACACACACACACACACACACACACACACACACACACACAGTCTACTGATCCCTTCTATTCACCCCTACCCCCCCTCACACACCCCTGCCAACCCCTGTCTTTATTCACCCCTGCCATTGCATCCTAGCCTTCTAATTTTGCATATCCACAGTACAGCATCCTCTGATCTCAGTACAGCATCCTCTGATCTCAGTACAGCATCCTCTGATCTCAGTACAGCATCCTCTGATCTCAGTACAGCATCCTCTGATCTCAGTACAGCGTCCTCTGATCTCAGTACAGTATCCTCTGATCTCAGTACAGCATCCTCTGATCTCAGTGTAGCCTCTTCTGATCTCAGTGTAGCATCCTCTGATCTCAGTGTAGCATCCTCTGATCTCAGTGTAGCATCCTCTGATCTCAGTGTAGCATCCTCTGATCTCAGTGTAGCATCCTCTGATCTCAGTGTAGCATCCACTACTCCCAGAACAGCATCTACTGCTCCCAGAACAGCATCTACTGCTCCCAGAACAACATCTACTGCTCCAAGTGCAGCATACCGTGCTTGCAGTACAGCATCCCCTGCTTTGAAACCAGCATCCCCTGCTTTGAAACCAGCATCCCCTGCTTTCAAACCAACACCCCCTGGTTTCAAACCAGTATCCCCTGCTTTCAAACCAGCATCCCCTGCTTTCACAGCACATTATACCAGAGTATAACTGGAGGCTGCGGTAAACTCACACGGCCAGCAGCAGAATTGACAGGAAACTGGTCGCTCTGTCAATGCAGTTGACATCAATCGTCTTGCAATTGACGTGAAGGCACCGTCAACAAAATCCGTCTCCAGCCTCTTATATTCACAGAAGACTTTGCAACACAGAAGGAGTCTGCAACATTGCTCTTGCAAGATGCAGGACGTTATATATATGCGGGAGGTTGACCGTGGTCTCTAAAATCTATGTAAACACGTGGCCCATAGACGAATTCATTTTAGGGAACAGACCTATTTAAGCCCTGAATTGGGGCTTTTAATGAAGACCCTAAGAAAATCACAGCCCTAATAACCTCAGTTCAAGGTCAGTTCATGCTGGATGAAGATGATAGAATCAGCAGGAAATGCATGGAAGCCACATTTATCAGTACCATAGAGCAGAACCAGGACGTATTCTCGCTATCAGAACGTACCACCCAAATTCAACTACGTCACCTGCAGAATCGTGACAGCACCGACGTACAGTTACCTGGTTCAGGTTCTCAAC
>NC_069493.1:1958775-1998775 GCF_026875155.1 Cherax quadricarinatus
GGGAACAACAACACCAGATTGGAAAACTTAGACGATTTTCACCACTAACTTGGACACCCCGAGATCAGTCTTACACAGGGGAGTTGAATGGTAGTTCAAGGCCTTTCGTGTGAAAATCAGACCGTTATCAGGAGCTTACAAGGATGAGAAAATTGTATGTATACTTATGTATTTATAATCCCGGGAACGTAGCCTTCTGGTTAACCTTGCCATGACAACGGAAGCTATGGCAACCCTTGTCATGGCAACCCCTACTATGATAACCCCTGCCATGGCAACCTCTGCCATGGCAACCCCTGCGATGGCACCTCCTGCCATGGCAACCCCTGCCACACCAACCCCTACCAGTGCAACCCTGCCATGGCAACCCTTGTTATGACAAACCTTGCCATGACAACGTCTGCCATGGCAACCCCTGCCATGGCAACCCCTGCTATGACAACCCATGTCATGACAGCCCTTGCCATGGCAACCCCTACCATGACAACCCCTGCCATCACAACACCTGCCATTACAACACCTACCATGGCAACATCTGCCATGGTAACCCCTGCCATGGCAACATCTGACATGGCAACCCCTGCTACAACAACCCTTGCCATGGAAACCCCTGTCACGACAACCCCTGCCATGGCAACCCCTGCCACGACAACCCCTGCCACGACAAGCCCTGCCCCGACAACCCCTGCCATAGCAACCCATGCCATGACAACCCCTGCCATGAAAACCGCTGCCATGACAACCCCTGCCATAACAACAGCTGCCATAACAACCCCTGCCATAACAACCCCTGCCATAACAATCCCTGCCATAACAACCTCTGCCATCACAACCCCTACTATCACAACCCCTGCCATCACAACCTCTGCCATCACAACCCCTGCCATCACAACCCCTGCCATAACAACACTGCCATAACAACCCTGCCATAACAACCCTGCCATAACTCTGTCATAACAACCCTGTCATAACAACCCTGTCATAACAACCCTGTCATAACAAAACTGATATAACAACCCTGTCATAACAACCCTGTCATAACAACCCTGTCACAACAACCTTGTCATAACAACCCTGCCATAACAACATTGTCATAACAACCCTGTCATAACAACCCTGTCATAACAACCTTGTCATAACAACCCTGATATAACAACCCTGTCATAACAACCCTGTCATAACAACCCCGTCATAGCAACCCTATAATAACAACCCTGTCATAACACCCCAGTCATAACAACCCAGTCATAAAAACCCTGTCATAACAACCCTGACATAACAACCCTGTCATAACAACCCTGTCATAACAACCCTGCCATAACAACCCTGATATAACAACCGTGTCATAACAACCCTGCCATAACAACCCTGTCATAACAACCCTGATATAAATACCCTGTCATAACAACCCTGCCATAACAACCTTGTCATAAACACCCTGTCATAACCCTGTCATAACAACCCTGATATAACAACCCTGTCATAACAACCCTACCATAACAACCCTGCCATAACAACCCTTTCATAACAACCCTGTCACAACAACCCTGATATAACAACCCTGATATAACAACCCTGATATAACAACCCTGTCATAACAACCCTGTCATAACAACCCTGCCATAACAACCCTGCCATAACAACCCTGCCATAACAACCCTGCCATGACAACCCTGATATAGCAACCCTGCCATAACAACCCCGCCATAACAACCCTGTCATAACCCTGATATAAAAACCCTACAATTAACAACCCTGCCATAACAACCCTGTCATAACCCTGTCATAACAACCCTGATATAACAACCCTGCCATAACAACCCTGTCATAACAACCCTGTCATAACAACCCTGATATGACAACCCTGACATAACAACCCTGATATAGCAACCATGTCATGAAAACCCTGCCATAACAACCCTGTCATAACAACCCTGTTTACCTGGAGTTTACCTGGAGAGAGTTCCGGGGGTCAACGCCCCCGCGTCCCGGTCTGTGACCAGGCCTCCTGGTGGATCAGAGCCTGATCAACCAGGCTGTTACTGCTGGCTGCACGCAAACCAACGCACGAGCCACAGCCCGGCTGATCAGGAACCGACTTTAGGTGCTTGTCCAGTGCCAGCTTGAAGACTGCCAGGGGTCTGTTGGTAATCCCCCTTATGTGTGCTGGGAGGCAGTTGAACAGTCTCGGGCCCCTGACACTTATTGTATGGTCTCTAACGTGCTAGTGACACCCCTGCTTTTCATTGGGGGGATGTTGCATCGTCTGCCAAGTCTTTTGCTTTCGTAGTGAGTGATTTTCGTGTGCAAGTTCGGTACTAGTCCCTCTAGGATTTTCCAGGTGTATATAATCATGTATCTCTCCCTCCTGCGTTCCAGGGAATACAGGTTTAGGAACCTCAAGCGCTCCCAATAATTGAGGTGTTTTATCTCCGTTATGCGCGCCGTGAAAGTTCTCTGTACATTTTCTAGGTCGGCAATTTCACCTGCCTTGAAAGGTGCTGTTAGAGTGCAGCAATATTCCAGCCTAGATAGAACAAGTGACCTGAAGAGTGTCATCATGGGCTTGGCCTGTCATAACAACCCAGTCATAACAACCCTGTCATAACCCCTGCCATAACAACAATGTCATAACAACCCTGTCAAAACATCCCTGTCATAACAACCCTGACATAACAACCCTATCTAAAACCCTGATATAAAACCTTGTCAAAAAACCCCTTCAAAACAACCCTGTCTAAAAACCCCTGATTAACCCCCCGTCAAAAAACCCCTGCAAAAAAACCCCTTCATAAAAACCCTTTAACAACCCCTGCCATAACAACACGTCATAACAACCCTGTCATAAAAACCCTTTATAAAACCCCTGTCATAACCCTGTCAAAACAACCCTTCATAAAAAACCCTGCATAGAAAACCCTGTATAAAAACCCGGTCATAAAAACCCCCTCCCCATAAAAACCCCTGTCATTAACCCGATAAAAATACCCTGCATAAAAAACCCTGCCTTAAACCCTTCATAAAAACCCTCTCAAACCCTGTCTTAAAAACCCCTGATTAACAACCCCCCAAAAGAACCCTGCCTAAAACCCTCCCAAAAACCCCCGTCATAACCCCCTGTCATAAAAACCCCCGATTAACAACCCTGATATAAACAAACTGTAAAACAACCCCCCATAAAACCCTGTCATAAAAACCCTTCATAAAAACCCCTTCATAACAACCTGTCATAACAACCCTCCATAAAAACCCTGCCATAAAAAACCCTGCCATAAAACCCTCCCATGACAACCCTGATTAGAAACCCTGCATAACAACCCCGCCATAAAACCCTTTTAAAAACAACTCTGATAAAAACAACCCTACCATAAAAACCCTGTCATAACAACCCCTGTCAAACCCCCCTGTCAAACCCCTGTCTAAAAACCCCGATGAACAACCCGAAAACAACCCTGAAAATCCCCTTTTCATAGAAACCCCTGCCATAAAAACCCCCTGCCATAATAACGATTAAAAACCCCCCTCCCATAAAAACCTGCCATAAAAACCCCTGTCAAAAACAACCCTGATTGAAACCCTACATAACAACCCCTGATTTTACCCCCCCTGTCATAACAACCCCCCATAAAACCCCTGCCATAAAAACCCCTGTAAAACAACCCTCCCAAGAAAACCCTACATAAAAACTCTCCATAAAAAACCCCCCATAAAAACCCGTTATAAAAACCCTTCATAACAACCCGTCATAAAAACCCCTGTCATAAAACCCCTCCCATAAAACCCCCGCCAAAAAACCCCTGAATGACAACCCGCATAAAACCCCTGTCAAAACAACCCTGTCAAAAAAAATGCTAACAACCCTGTAACAACCCGTATAACAACCCTGCCATAAAAACCCCTGTTATAACAACCTGATATAAAAACCCCGCCATAAAAACCCTGTCTAAAACCCTTTTTAAATAACAAACCCGATATGGCAACCCTGAATAAAAACCCCTGATTTAAAAAAACCATGTCATAACAACCCTCCCATAAAAACCCCTTCTAACAACCCTGTCAAAACCCTTCATAAAAACCCTGAAAACCCCAACCCGACAAACCCCCTGTTTAAAACCCCTGTCAAAAAACCCTGCCATAACAACCCCTTCAAAATAACCGATATAACAACCCTGCCTAAAAACCCCTCCAAAACAACCCGTCATAAAAACCCCCTATATGACAACCCTGACATAACAACCTGAATAAAAACCCGTCAAACACCCTGCCTAAAAAACCCCGCCATGGCAACCCTGTCAAAAAAACCCCCGCCAAAACAACCCTGATAACAACCCTTCAAAAAACCCTGCCTAAAAACCCTCCCCAAACAACCCTGTTATAAACAACCCTGTCAAAAAACCCAGTCATAACAACCCCTGTCATAAACAACCCTGCCATAACAACCCTGATAGACAACCCTGTATAACAACCCTTCATAAAAACCGTCAAAAAAAAACTGTCATAAAACCCCTTAAAAAAACAACCCGTCATAACAACCTGCCAAAAAACCCCTTTTGATAAAAAACCTGATATAACAACCCTGCCATAACAACCCTGTCATAACAACCCTGTCATAACAACCCTGATATGACAACCCTGACATAACAACCCTGATATAACAACCATGTCATAACAACCCTGCCATAACAACCCTGCCATGACAACCCTGTCATAACAACCCTGCCATAACACCGCTGCCATAACAACAATGATATAACAACCCTGTCATAACAAGCCTGTCATAACAACCCTGTCATAACAACCCTGTCATAACAACCCAGTCAAAACAACCCTGTCATAACAACCCTGTCATAACAACCCTGTCATAACAACACTGTCATAACAACCCTGCCATAACAACCCTGCCATAACAACCCTGTCATAACAACCCTGTCACAACAACCCTGCCATAACAACCCTGTCATAACAACCCTGCCATAACAACCCTGTCAGAACAACCATGTCATAACAACCCTGCCATAACAACCCTGCCGTAACAACCCTGCCATAACAACCCTGTCATAACAACCCTGTCATAACCCTGCCATAACAACCCTGCCATAACAACCCCGCCATAACAACCCTGATATAACAACCCTGCCATAACAACCCTGCCATAGCAACCCTGCCATAACAACCCCGCCATAACAACCCTGTAATAACAACCCTAGCATAACAATCCCGCCATAACAACCCTGCCATAACAACCCTGCCATAACAACCCCGTCCTAACAACAATGATATGACAACCCTGTCATAACAACCCTGCCATAGCAACCCTGCCATAACAACCCTGCCATAACAACCCTGCCATGACAACCCTGATACAGCAACCCTGCCATAACAACCCCGCCATAACAACCCTGTCATAACAACCCTGATATAACAACCCTGCCATAACAACGCTGTCATAACAACCCTGTCATAACAACCCTGCCATAACAACCCTTCCATAACAACCCTGCCATAACAAACCTGTCATAACAACACTGTCATAACCCTGGAATAACAATCCTGCCATAACAACCCCGCCATAACAACCCTGATATAACAACCCTGCTACAAGAACCCTGCTATAACAACCCCGCCATAACAACCCTGCTATAACAACCCTGCTATAACAACCCTGCTATAACAACCCTGCTATAACAAACCCGCCATAACAACCCCACTATAACAACCCCGCTACAAGAACCCTGCTATAACAACCCCGCCATAACAACCCCGCTATAACAACCCCGCCATAACAACCCCATTATAACAACCCCGTTTAAGAACCTGCTATAACAACCCCGTTTATAACAACCCATTATAACAACCCTGCTATAACAACCCTGCTATAACAACCCCTGATATAACAACCCTGTATAACAACCTGCTAAAACAACCCTGCAAAAAAAAAAACCCTGCTCTAACAACCCTGCTATAACAAACCCACCATAACAACCCCACTATAACAACCCCGCTATAAGAACCCTGCTATAACAACCCCGCTATAACAACCCCATTATAACAACCCTGCTATAACAACCCTGCTATAACAACCCCGCTATAACAACCCTGCTATAACAACCCTGCTATAACAACCCACTATAACAACCCTGCTATAAGAACCCTGCTATAACAACCCTGCTATAACAACCCTGCCAAAACAACCCCGCCATAACAACCCTGCTATAACAACCCCACTAAAACAACCCCGCTATAAGAACCCTGCTATAACAACCCCTCTATAACAACCCCATTATAACAACCCTGCTATAACAACCCTGCTATAACAACCCCGCCATAACAACTCCGCTACAACAACTCCGGTCTAACCCCGTTATAACAACCTTCTCACTATAAACTTCAGCTAAAACTTTAATTGGACCAAAATTCTTGACTAACAATTTTGTAAACATTTTGTTGACGATATAAACAGGAATTTTCTTTATTGAAATTCTTCAGCATTCTGGGGAAGTACCGGGAGTACCGGGAGTACCGGGAGTGCCGGGAGTACCGCGAGCACCGGGAGTACCGGGAGTACCGGGAGTGCCGGGGGGCCGGGATCCCGGAGTCCCGGGAGGGGCCGGGAGTACCGGGAGTACCGGGATTTACCGGGAGTACCGGGGGAGTGCCGGGAGTACCGGGATACCGGGGTGCCGGGAGTGCGGGAGTACCGGGAAAAGTCCCGGGTCCGGGAAGTCCCGGGGAGTACCGGGAGTCCCGGGGGAGTGCCGGGGGCCCGGGAGTACCGCGAGACCGGGGTCCCGGGAGTCCGGAAGTCCCGGGGGAGTCCCGGGGTCCCGGGAGTACCGCAGCACGGGAGTACCGGGTTTGCCGGAGTACCGGATCCCGCGAGTAACGCGAGTACCAGTAGTACCGAGAGTACGGGAATCCCAGTAGTACCGTGAGTACCGGGGGTAGGGGAGTCCGGGGAGTACAGGTGAAACCGGGAGTCCCGGGAGTAGGGGAGTCCAGGAGTACCGGGAGTGGGGGAGTAGGGGGGTTTTTCCGGGAGTGCCGGGAGTCCCGGGGTATACCGGGGTCCCCGGGAGTACTGGTTTCCCCCGGGAGTCCGTGAGTCCCCGGCCCGGGGGAGTGCCTGGAATAGGGGGGATACGGGATACCGGGGGAGCCCGGACACCGGGAGTGCCGGGGAATACCGGGGTACCGGAAAACCGCGAGCCCCGGAGTACCGGGGTCCCGCGAGTCCGCGTCCATGTCCGAAGTACCGCAGACCAAAGTACCGGGAGTACGCGGCTCCGTAGTCCCGGGGTGTACCGCGAGCCCCGGGGAGTCCCGGGGTCCAGGTGAAAACCGGGAGTCGGGAGTCCCGGAGTCCCGGGAGTACCAGGAGTGCCGGAGAAAACCGGGGAAAAGTCCGGGGCCGGAGTACGGGAGGCCGGGACCCGGGGGTAGTACCGGGAGTGGGGGGGTACTGGGGCCGGGGTATGGGATACGGGGAGCACCGGGGGGTCCCGGGAAAGTACCGGGAGCACCGGAGTGCCTGGAATCCCGGGGGAGTCCGGGATACCGCGATCCCGGGGGAGTACCTGGACACCGGGGTCCCGGGATACCGCGAGAAAGGGGGAGTACTCGGTCCCGCGAGCCCCGGGAGTCCCGGGGAGTACCGGAGCAAGGGGGATCCGCGAGTTTTGGGAATACAGTAGTACCGGGGAGTATTAGTGGGGAGGGGGAAAGTACCGGGAGTCCCGGGAAGAAACCGGGGGTACCGCGGAACCCGCGAGCACCGGGATCCCCGGGTACGGGAAGTTCCGGGGCCGGAGCACTTGGGTACTGGAGCCCCGGGGAACCCCTGGGGTACCGCGAGCCCCGGGGATACCGGGGAAAGTACCGGGAAAACGGGAGCCTGGGCTACCGCGGTCCCGGGGAGTACTGGGAGTACCGGGAGACCGGGAGTACCAGGAGCACCGGGAGTAGGGGGAGTCCCAGGAGCACCAGGAGAAAACCGGGAGTAGGGGGGGAACCGCGATACCGGATTACCACGAGTACCAAAAAGTACCGGGAGTACCAGAGGTCCCGGGCGTCCGGGAAAAACCGGGGAGTATCGGAAGTACCGGGATCCCGGGGAGTATGAGACACAGGGAGTAGGGGGAATAAGGAAAACGGGAGTACCGCGGTACCGGGGTCCCACAAGTACCGGGATTAACTAGTACGGAGTACAGGATATCGGGAATATGGGCACTAGGGGGTACCGGGCTCCCGGGAAAACCCGGGAGTCCCAAAGGGTAGGGGGAGACCGCGGGACGGGAGTACGGGGGACTACCGGGAGTCCCGAGGTACCGGAGTACCGGGAGTACCGGGAGTACCGGGAGTACCAGGAGTCCCGGAGTACCGGGGTGCCGGGAGTACCAGGAGACCGGGAGTACCGGGAGTACCAGGAGTGCCGGGAGTATCGGAGTCCCCGGGGAGTCCCGAATTACCAGGTTTACCGGATGCCGGGAGTAAGCGAGTGCCGGAGGACCGGGAGTACCGGGGAGTCCCGGGAAAAAGTGCTGGGAGTCCCGGAGTCCCGGGAACAAAAAACCGGGGTCCGGAGTACCAGGGTACCGGGGTACCGGGAGTACCGCGAGCCCGGGAGTGAAGGGGTACCGGGAGTACCCGAGACCGGGAGCAGGGAGCCCCGGGGTCCCGCGATACCGCGAGTACCGGAGTACCGGAGTACCGGGGAGTGGGGGGTAGGGGGAGTCCCGGGGGATGCTGGGAGTCCGTGATCCCGGATTTTCGGGGCCCGGGACAAAAACGGGAGTACCAGGGTCCCGGGGAATACCGGTATGCTGGGAGTCCGGGGGTACCGCGAGTACCGGGACAGCGGGAGAACCGGGAGTTCCGCGAGTACCGCGATACCGGGGTACCGGAGTCCCCGCGATACCGGAGTCCGCGGTCCCGGGAGTACCGCGAGTACCCGGGAGTGCCGGGATACCGGCAGTCCCGGGGAGTCCCCGCGAGTACCGCGATAAGGTCCCCGCGGTATGGGAGTCCGCGGTCAGGATCCCGGGGATTGCCGGAAGTCCCGGGGAGTACCGTAGTCCCGGGAGTACCGAAAGTACCGGGAGCCCGGGGAGTCCGGGAGTACCGGGAGACGGGGAATACAGGGAGTCCCGGGAGCCCCGGGAAATTTGCGCGAGTACGGGGAGCCGAGACGCCGGGAGACTGGGAATACCGGGAGTACGGGAGCTTTGGGAGTCCTGGGAGTTCTGGGGGGATTGGAAACTGGATACTGGGGGGCTGGTAGTTACGGGGATCGCTCTGGTCTGGTAATTTGGCAATGCAGTTGTACTGGGATACTGGTTCGGTATTACTGGTGTACTGAGGTGTGGGGGTATACTGGGAGTGGGAGTAATGGTAGTAGTACTGGTGTGGTAGACTGGGAAGTCTTTTGGTACTGGTAGGTTTTTGAATGTAGTAAGTAGTACTGGTGGTAATGGTAGAAGTCTTGTTACACTGGTAGAAGCTGTTAGTACTGGTGGTCTGGCAGAGAATGGTACCGGAATTAGTGTACTGATATTGGAGTAGTATTTCTAGTAGTACTGGTAGTATGCTGGTGGGGACTGGTAGTATACTGGTGGGATAAAAGTTTTACGGTGTGTACGGTGGTGCTGGTAGCAGTCTTGTAGTGTACGGGAGTATACTGGTGGTAGGAGTAGTACTGGGGTGTAAAAGTGGTACTGGTAGTATATGGTGGTGTGGTAGATACTTGAGTTACTGGGAGTGTACTGGGGTACTGGTAGTGACTGGTAGTATACTGGTGGGACTGGGTAGTCTGGTGGTATGGGAGTAGTACTGGTGGTATGGGGGTTTGTACGGGGGTAGTAATATGGTATGGTAGTATACTGGGGTCTGGTAGTAGTACTGTGGTAGTAATGTGGACTGGTATAGTATGGGGTGTGGAGCTTACTTGTAGAGTATGGTAGTATACTGGTGGTACTGGTAGTATACTGGTGTATAATAGTGGGACGGTAGTAGTATGGTGGTGCTGGGGGCAGTCTTGTATATACTGGTGTATACTGGTGGTATGGGAGTAGTACTGGTGAGTACTGGTGGGGACGGGTAGTACTGGGGGTCTGGTAGTAGACTGGATAGTACTGCTAGTATACTGGGACAAAAACAAACAACAAAAACCACTAACAACACAACATACACTACCACTGAGACAACACAACATACACTACCCGCTGAGACAAAAAACATACACTACCCGCTGAGACAACACAACTACACTACCAGCTGGACACACAACATCACTACCACTGAGCAACACAACATCACACCAGCTGGAAAAACCAAAAAATAAAACTACCAGTGAGCAAAACAACATCACTACCACTGAGACAACACAACATAAATACCCGCTGAGACAACCAACATACACTACCCTGAGACATACAAAATACACTCCGCTGGACAACACAACATACCTACCCGCTGAAAACACAACATACACTACCGCTGAACAACCAACATACATACCCTGAACTACAACATACACTACCACTGAGAATACAAAATACATACCCAGCATACAAAATACATACCACTGAGACAACACAACATACAAACCATGAGACAACCAAAAACCTACCCCCAGCTGAGACAACACAACATCACTACCAGCTGAGAAAACAACATACCTACCAGCTGAGACAACACAACATACATACCAGTGAGACAACACAACTACACCAGCTGAGACAACACACATCACTACCCTAGACAACACAAATACACTTTCCACTGAGCAACACAACATACACTACCAGCTGGACATAAAACATACCTACCCGTGAGACAACCAACAACACTCCAGCGAGACAACACAACAACACTACCCCGAGACAAAACCCAAAATACCTACCAGCTGGAAAATACAACATACACACCCGCTGAGACAACACAACATACACTACCAGCTGAGACAACACAACATACACTACCAGCTGAGACAACACAACATACACTACCAGCTGAGACAACACAACATACACTACCAGCTGAGACATACAACATACCTACAACTGAACAAAAAAAAAACCACCATGAGACACACAACATACACTACCCGTGAAAACACAACAACACTACCGCTGGGCAACACAAAATAACAACCAGCTGAGACATACAACTACACTCCCGTGAGACATAAAAATACACACCAGTGAGACAACACAACATACCTACCAGCTGGAAAAAACTAAATACCAGCGGACATACAACATACACTACAAGCTGAACATACAACATACATACCAATGAGACAACCAACATACACTCCCCGCTGAGACAAACAACATACACTACCACTGAGCAATACAACAAAACTACAGCAGGCATCAACATACACTACCACTGAACAACACAAATACACTACCATGGACAACAACAAAACTACCGCTGAGACAAAACCCTACAAAAGAAGCGAGACATACAACATACACTACCAGCTGAGACATACAACATACATACAGCTGAGACTACAAATAATACCAGCAACATACAACATACACTACCAGCTAACAACACAACATACACCCAGCTGAGCGACCAACATACACACCCCTGAGCAACACAACATACACTACCAGCTGAGACAACACAACATACACTACCAGCTGAGACAACACAACATACACTACCAGCTGAGACAACACAACATACACTACCAGATGAGACAACACAACATCACTACCGCGAACAACAAAACAACACACCACTGGACACACAAATACCTACCCGCTGAGACATCAAATACACACCCGCTGAGACTCAACATACACTACCCGCTGAGCAACACAACAAAACCCACCACTGAGACAACACAACAACAAACCCCTGAGACATACAACATACACTACAGCTGAACATACAACATACCTACCCGCGAACAAAACAACAACACTTCCAGCTGAGACAAAAACATACACTACCGGGGAGACAACACAACATACCTACCAGCTGAGACAAAACAAAATACACTACCAGCGAGAATACAACATACACTACCAGCTGAAAAACAAACTACACTACCAGCTGAGACATACAACAACACTACCACTGAGAATAAACTCACACCACGGACATACAACATACACACCAGCTGAACAACAAAAATCACACCCGCTGAGAAAAACAACTACACTACCCGTGAGACATAAACATACACTACCAGCTGAACAACAACAAAAACCCACCAGCTGAGACAAAACAACAACATACCAGCGAGACAACAACTAACTACACTGAGACATACAACATTAAAATACCCCTGAGACATACAACATACACACCCGCTGAGACTACAACTACCTACCCCCTGAACAACACAACATACACTACCACGAGACAAACAACTACATACCCGCTGAACAACAAAAAAAACACTACCGCGAGACAACACAACATACATACCCGCTGAACAAAACAAATACACTACCACTGGAAAAAAACAACATACACTACCCGCTGAACAACACAACATACACTACCCGCTAGACATACAACATACACTACCCCTGAAAAACAAAATACACACCGCTAGACATCAACATACACTACCAGTGAGACAACACAAATCATAAAACCCGGAACAAAACCAACAACACCCCTGAGACAAAACAACATACATACCCCGGACAAAACAAAATACACACCAGCTGAGACAAACAACAAACACTACCACTGAGACATTCAATCACTACCCCTGAAAACACAACATACACTACCAGCGAGACTACAACGTAACCTACCAGCTGGACAACAACATACATACCAGCTGGACATACAACATACACTACCCTGAGACAAAAACAAATACACTACCAGTGAGACAACAAACATACACTACCAGTGAGCAACACAAAATACACTACCAGTGGACTACAAAACACTACCAGCTGAGACACACAACATCACTACCAGCTGAGACATACAACATACACACCAGCTGAAAACAACACAACTACACTACCAGCTGGACAACCAAACATAAACCCCACCCGCTGAGACAAAACCAAAATACACTACCATGAGACTAAACATACCTACCAGGAACATACAACTACACTACCAGCTGAGACATCAACTACACTACCAGCGAGACAACACAACATACACACCAGCTGAGACAACACAACATACACTCCAGCTGAGACAACACACAATACATACCACTGAACATACCCAAAATACACTACCCCCTGGACATACAAATACCTACCGCTGAGACAACCCCAACATACACTACCAGCTGAGACAACCCAAAAATACACTACCCTGAGACATACAAAAAACCTACCCGCTGAGACATACAAAAATACACACCCGCTGGACAACACAACATACACTACCAGCTAGACTACAACATACATACCACGAGACAAAACATACCTACCGCTGTACAACACAAAAATACACTACCAGCTGAGCATACAAAATACACACCACTTTGGGTACAACATACAACCAGCTTTGGGCAAACAAAATACACACCCCTGAGAAACACAACATACACTACCAGCTGAGACAACACAGCAAAACTACCACTGAGACATACAACATACACTACCAGCTGAGACAACACAACATACACTACCAGCTGAGACAACACAACATACACTACCAGCTGAGACAACACAACATACACTACCAGCTGAAAACACAAATACATACAAGCTAGACAAACAACATTTCACTACCAGCGGGCATACAACTACCCTTTCCCGCTGAGACAAACAACATACACTACCAGCGAGAAAATACAACTACATACCAGCTGAGAAAAACAAACCCCTCCAAAAAGCTGGACAACCAAAAATACACTACCAGCTGGAAACACAACTACCTACCAGCTGAGACAACAAAACATACACTCCAGCGAGACAACACAACAAAACTACCCTGAGACATCAAAATACACTACCAGCTGAGACAACACAACATACACTACCAGCTGAGACAACACAACATACACTACCAGCTGAGACATACAACATACACTACCAGCTGAGACATACAACATACACTACCAGCTGAGAAACACAACAACATACCCCGCTAGACACACAACATACACACCAGCTGAGAAACAAACATACACTACCCCTGAGACAACACAAAATACACTACCCGCGAGACATACAACATACAACCGCTGGACAACACAAAAACCCCCTACCAGCTGAGAAACACAACATACACCCAGCTGAAAATACACATACATACCAGCTGAGACAACACAACATACCCTACCCCTGAGACATACAAAATACCTACCATAACATATAACATACACTACCAGCTGAGACAACAACATACCTACCCGCTGAGACACACAACATACACTTCCGCTGAACAACACAACAACACACCACTGAGACAAACAACATACATCCAGCTGAGACAAAAACATACCTACCAGCTAGCATATAAAATACACTACCAGCTGAGACAACACAACATACACTACCAGCTGAGACAACACAACATACACTACCAGCTGAGACAACACAACATACACTACCAGCTGAGACAAACAACATAAAACTACCACTGGACAACACAACATACAATACCAGCTGAGACAAAACAACTACACTCCGCTAGACAACCAAAAAATACATACCAGCTGAGAAAACAACATACACACCCCGCTGAGACATACAACAACACTGCCAGCTGGACAACACAAATCACACCCGCGAGACAACACAACATCACTACCTTAAATACCCTACCTACCCGCTGAGACAACACAACATACACTACCGCTGAGCAACACAAACATACCTCCCGCTGAGACTACAAAATACACTACCAGCTGGACATACAAAAATACCTACCACTAGACAAAACAAATCCTCCAGCTAGACAACACAAATACACTACCAGCGAAACATACAACATCACTACCAGCTGAACATAAACATACACTACCCGCTGAGACAACACAAATACACTACCATGAGACAACACAAATACACTACCACGAACAACCCAAAAACACACTACCAGCTGAGACATACAACATAACACCAGTGAGACAACACAACATACACTACCAGCGAACATACAAATACATACCCCTGAGACATACAACATACATACCAGCTGAGACAACACAACTACACTACCCCTGAGACAACACAAAATACACTACCCCTAACAACACAACAACACTACCAGCTGAACAACACAAAAACACTACCAGCTGAGACAACACAACTCACTACCAGCTAGACAACACAACTACACTCCCCCTGAGACAACAAACATACACTACCCGAGACAACACAACTACACTCCGCTGGACAACCAACATACACTACCAGCTGAGACAACACAACATACACTACCAGCTGAGACATACAACATACACTACCAGCTGAGACAAACAACATACACTACCAGCTGAGACAACACAACTAACTACCCGCTAGACTTCAACAAAACACACCAGCTGAGACAACCAACATACCACCAGCTGAGACAACAACATCACTACCAGCGAGACAAAAAACATACACTACCAGTGAGACATACAAATACACTGCCCGCGAGACAAAACAACAACACTACCAGCTGAGACAACACAACATACACTACCAGCTGAGACATACAACATACACTACCAGCTGAGACATACAACATACACTACCAGCTGAGACAACACAACATACACTACCAGCTGAGACAACACAACATACACTACCAGCTGAGACATACAACATACACTACCAGCTGAGACAACACAACATACACTACCAGCTGAGACTACAAAATACACTACCACTGGACATACAACTAAACCAGCTGGACATCAACATACACTACCAGCTGAGACATACAAAATAAAACTACCCCGCGAGACATACAAACACACCCGCTGAGACAACAACAACACTACCCGCTGGACTACAACATACCTACCCGCTGAGCAACACAATTCACACCATGAGACAAAACAACATACACTACCACTGAACAACACAACATACACTACCAGCTGAGACAACACAACATACACTACCAGCTGAGACAACACAACATACACTACCAGCTGAGACAACACAACATACACTACCAGCTGAGACAACACAACATACACTACCAGCTGAACATACAAACTACACACCGCGAACTACAACGACGCAAGGAGAAACACAACATACAACCAGCTGAGACAAACAACATACACTTCCCCGGGGCAAAACAAAATACCTACCACTGAGACAAAACAAATACACTACCACTAGACAAAAAACACTACCCGTGAGGCCAAAAACATACACTACCAGCTGAGACATACAACATACACTACCAGCTGAGACATACAACATACACTACCAGCTGAGACATACAACATACACTACCAGCTGAGACAACACAACATACACTACCAGCTGAGACATACAACATACACTACCAGCTGAGACAACACAACATACACTACCAGCTGAGACAAACAAAAATCATACCCCCCGAACAACACAACATCACTACCAGCGAGACAAAACACAACATACCTACCAGGGGACAACACAACATCACTACCGCTGAGACAACACAAAATACCTACCCGCTGAACAACACAACAAAAACTACCATGAGACAACACAACATACACTACCAGCGAGAATACAATATACACTACCCCTGAGACACAAACTCACTACCACGGACAACCAAAAAACACTACCCCTGAGCAAAAAAACATACACTACCAGCTGAGACAAACAACATACATCCAGCGAGACAAACAAAAACACTACCAGCTGAGACATACAACATACCCTTTCCGCTGAGAGAAACACAACTAACTACCCGCTGAACAACAAAATACACTACCCCCTGAAAAAACAACAACACTACCACTGAGCAACACAACAACACCCAGCTGAGACAACACAACATACACTACCAGCTGGACAACAAACATACACTACCAGCGAGACAAAACAACATACACTACAAACTGAGACAACCAAAAAATAACTACCGCTGAGAAGCACAACATACACTACAGTGAGACATACAAAATAACTACACTGAGAATACAACATACAATACCCGCTGAGACAACACAACATACACACCATGAGACAACACAACAACACCCACTGAGACAACCAACATTCACTACCAGTGAGACAACACATACCTACCGCGAGACATAAAAAATACACTACCGCTGAGACAAAACAACCCTACATACCACTAGACAAACCAACATACACACCCGCTGAGAAACACAACATACATACCGCTAACAACACAAAAATACACTACCCGCTGAGACAACACAACATCCTACCAGCTGAGACAACACAACATACACTCCATGAGACAAACAACATACCTACCAGCTGAGACAACACAACTACACTACCAGTGAGAACACAACATACAACCAGTGAGACTAAAAAAATACAACCAGCTGAGACATCACAACATACACTACCAGCTGAGACAACACAACATACACTACCAGCTGAGACAACACAACATACACTACCAGCTGAGACAAACAACATACACTACCAGCTGAGACATCAACATACACTACCACTAACATCAACATACACTCCAGCTGGACAAAAAAACATACACTACCAGCTAGACAACACAAAACATACCAGCGGACATCAACATACACTAAGCTGAGACAACAAACTACACTCCAGCGAGAAACACAACATACATACCCTGAGACAACACAACAACACTACCCGCTGGACATACAACATCACTACCCGGAGACAAACACAACATAAAAACCCACCAGCTTAGACAACACAACATACACTACCAGCGAGACATACAACTACATACCAGTGAGAAAACAAATACACACCAGCTGAGACATACAAATACACTACCATGAGACAACACAAAATACCTACCACTAGACAACACAAAATACATACCAGCTGAACAACACAACTACACTACCCCTGAGACAACACAACATACACTACCAGCTGAGACATACAACATACACTACCAGCTGAGACAACACAACATACACTACCAGCTGAGACAACACAACATACACTAACTGGAAAATACAAAACAACCACTGGAAAATACAAATACACACCACTGAGACAACACAACATACACTACAGCTGAGACAACACAACATACCTACCACTGAGACAACAAATTCACTACCAGCTGAAACAACAAAAATACATACCAGCTAGACAAAAACCCCTACAAATTTTTCAGCCCACCACGTCACACAACTATAATTTAACCTGGAATTTATGGCCCCGGGTAAAACGGCCCATTATACTCTGTGTGTGTGTGTGTGTGGTGTGTGATGTGCGGGGGGTGGGTGTGTGTGTATTTTGTGTGGGGGTTTTGTGTGTGTGTGTGTGGGGTGTGTGTGGTTGTGTGGTGTGTTGTGTGGTGGGGTGTGTGTGTGTGTGTGTTGTGTGTGTGTTGCGTGTGTGTTGTGTGTGGTGTGTGTGTGTGTACTCACCTATTGAGGTTGCGGGGGTCGAGTCCCAGCTCCCGCCCCCCCCTCTTATGATCGCTACTGGTCCTCTCCCTGATCCGGAGCTTTTTTATACCTCTGCTTAAAGCATGTAGGATCCCGCCCCACTAACGCTTCCAAACTATTTCCCCTTTTTGACTACTCGTGGCTGAAGAAATACTTCCCAACACCTGTGATTCATCTGTGTCTTCAGCTTTCCCAAAGTGTCCCCTTTTTACTGTTCCGTCTCTGGAACATCCTGTCTTCGCCACCTTGTCATTCTCTCGTATTTTTTATGTCGTTATAAGTCCCCCCCTTTTCCCGTCCCCCTGGGCGTCAGGTTGATTTCCCTTAACCTCCCTCGTAGGGAAAACCCTTAGCTCGGGCAGTTGGTTTCAAACCTTTGCCTTTCTCTAGTTTTTACGTGCTTGGCTGGTGTGGGTTTCAAACTGGTGCCGCAACTCCAATATGGGCCCAACGTACACGGTGTACGGGGCCTGAAAATTTCCTTTTTAAGATGTCGGGAAAGCTGTTCTAGGTTTGCTAGGCGCCCATTGCTGCAGCGTTATTTGGGTTTATTGGCGCTTCGGGGAAATTGCCTGGTGTTTACTCACCCCAAGACTTTTCCGATGAAGTTTGTGTCCTGGCCCTAGCTGTTCCGTCTGCGGCTTCTTTGCCCTTCCCGTCTTCATGATTTGCACTTGGGGGGTTTGAATCCGGGCCAATTGCTGGCCCTCTGCGCCTGCCAATCCCTTTTTTTCTCCCGGTCTTCGATGATAAATTCTTCTCATCAATTTTCACGTCATCTGCAAACGGGGACACCTCGGTCTATTCCTTCCGTCATGTCGTTCCAAATCCCAGAACAGATGGTCCTGGGTTGCCCTGTGGGACCCCGCTGTTCACAGGTGCCCCCCCGACACCTCGCCATGTCCCATGACTCGCGTTGTCCCCCTGACAAGTATTCCCGACCCCTTGTGTGTCTTCCCTTTATCCTGTTGGTCCTCCAGTTTTTGCACCAATCTCTTGTGTGGAACTGTGTCAAACGCCTTTTGCCCAAGAAAATGCAATCCACCGACCCATTCCCCCTTGTCTTACTGCTGTTCCTTGCAAGAACTCCAGGGGTTTTGAACGGATTTCCCGCCCTGAAACCTTTTTGTGCTGTTGATGAGTCTTTCCCTTTTCTGGGTTTTCCCAACACTCTTCTCCTGAAATCTTCTCCATGATTTTGCATACATACTGTCAGGGACACTGGTCTGTAGTTTAATGTTCATGTCTGTCTCCTTTTTTAAAATTGGGACTACATTTGCGCTTCCTCCCTCAGGCAATCCCCTTTTTTCGATGATGAGAATATTGTTGTTAGGGGTACACAAGGGGCCCTTTTGCTCCCTCCTCATACCCATGGGGATGTTATCTGGCCCCATTGTCTTTGGGGGTTCAGCTCACTCAGAAGCCTCTTCACTTTTTCCCCTGGGGTTGTGTTACTTTTTCCACACTTGGTGTGGCCCCCCTCTCCGTCTTTTGGGCCCCTTCTTTCCTCTGTAACACTTCTTGAACTCTTTTGAGTTCCTCCATACTTCAGGGCATTTCCTGTTGTCTCCCCTCTTCCTTCCTTAGCCTTTTTTACCTGGTCCTTGACTGTTGTTTCCTCCGAGTGGCTGTATAACAGTGTGTGTGGAGAGGAGAAGAGAGAAGAGGGGAGAGAGAAAGAAAAGGGAGAGAGAAGAGAGAGAGAGAGAGAGAGAACCAGCATCCAGTATCTCTAACCCCGGATAAGTTCTCCAAGTAAGCGGAAAACTGATAACTTCTCAAAAAACAGAAATTTTGCAACCGGATGTAAGAAGACCCTTGAAGATAGACAATAGACAGAAAGACAGAGAGGGAGAGACAGAGAGAGAAACAAGACAGACAGACAAAAGAAACAGAGAGAGACAGAGAAAAAGACAGAAAACAAGACAAAAAAAACAGAGACGACGACAGAGAAACAGGACAACAGACAAAAAAACAGAGACAGACGACAGAAAACAGAGACAGACAGACAGGAAACAGGACGACGAGAGACAGGACAGGAAAAACAGAGACAAAAAAAACAGAGACAGACAGACGGGAAAACAGAGACAGACAACAGAGAAACAGAGACGACAGACAGAGAAACAAAGACAGAAGAAAGAGAAACGAGACAGCGGAGACAAGAAGAGAAACAGAAAGACAGAGAGACAGAGACAGACGAAACAGAAAAAGAGAAGAGACAAACACCAAACTCATATTAACACCTATACAACACCTCGACGACTCATTAGATAGAGTTGAAACCAGTTTCTGGACAGGGTAAAGCCTATTTCGACAAAATTCTAACACTACCTGTCTACACCAGGACCTCGTAATATGAATTTTTGGCCTGGGTAGGGCCCAAAAAAAAACAATTTTGACATTCCTTGAAGACGGTATAACGAAAGATTATTTTACTTTCTAAATTCAAAATGGCAATGAAACTAGGCCGTAGGCCTAGGTAGGAGCTTAGTAGCATAAGCCAGTAGGCCTCCTGCGGTGCTATTTTTTGTGAAGGGTATTTTTAGTATGGGTCAGTAGGCCTTCAGCATGCATTTTTGTCCCGGGTTTTTTCCTGTGTGGGGAAATGTACCTCCAGGGCAAAGGTGCCATTCAAGCCAGAGGTCAAAGGTGCCATCCAGTTCAAAGGTGCCATCCAGGTCAAAGGTGTCGTCCAGGTCAAAGGTGTCGTCCAGGTCAAAGGTGTCGTCCAGGTCAAAGGTGTCGTCCAGGTCAAAGGTGTCGTCCAGGTCAAAGGTGTCGTCCAGGTCAAAGGTGCCGTCCAGGTCAAAGGGGCCCTCCAGGTCAAAGGTTCCCTTTCCGGTCAAAGGGGTGTCCAGGTCAAAAAGGGCCATCCAGCAAAAGTTCTCCAGGTCAAAGGTGCCGTCCAGGTCAAAGGTGCCGTCCAGGTCAAAGGTGCCGTCCAGGTCAAAGGTGTCGTCCAGGTCAAAGGTACCGTCCAGGTCAAAAGGGGCAGTCCAGGTCAAAGGTGCCGTCCAGGTCAAAGGGGTTTTGTCCGGTCAAAGGGGCCCCAGGTCAAAAGTGTCGTCCCAGGTAAAGGGGCCGTCCAGGGCAAAGGGGTCGTCCAGGGGAAAGGGGGCCGTCCCGGTCAAAGGTGCCGCCAGGTCAAAGGTGCCGCCAGGTCAAAGGTGCCATCCAGGTCAAAAGGGGCCGTCAAGGTCAAAGGTGCCGTCCGGGCAAAGTTCCGTCAGGTCAAAGGGGTGTCCAGGGCAAAGGTGCGTCCCGGGCAAAGGTGTGTCCAGGTCAAAAGGGGCCGTCAAAAGGGCAAAGGTGCCTCCAGGTCAAAGGTGCCCTCCCGGTCAAAAGGGGTCGTCCAGGGCAAAGGGGTCGCCAGGTCAAAGGTGCCATCCCGGCAAAGGTGTCGTCCAGGTCAAAAAGGGCCGTCCGGGCGAAGGGGCCGTTCAGGTCAAAGGTGCGTCCCGGTCGGTGTCGCCGGTCAAAGGTGCCCTCCAGGTCAAATGTGCCATCCAGGTCAAAAGTGTCGTCCAGGTCAAATTGGCCCCCAGGGCAAAAAGGGGCCACCGTCAAAGGGGTTCCGGGCAAAGGTGCCGTCCGGTCAAAAGTGCCACCAGGGCAAATGTGTCGTCCAGGTCAAATGTGCCGTCCAGGTCAAAGGTTCGTCCAGGTCAAAGGGGTCGTCTAGGTCAAATGTGCCGTCCCAGGTAAAGTGCATCCAGGGCAAAGGTGGGCGTCCAGGGCAAAGGGGCCGTCCAGGTCAAAGGCCGTCCGGTCAAAGGGGCCGTTCCCCGGTAAGGGCAGGTCAAGCATGTACCTTTCAAAGGGCCTCCTACTTTAACATTTACAAAGTGAAGAAAAAACCCCGCTTTAATTTGAAATGTGATTCAATAAATCGAAAAAACCCGATTGTAAACAAACCATAAAAGGGCGGGGGTAGAACCCCCGGTCGAATAGCCACAAAAACCCGACCTCACGTTAGCCACTGGGGCCAGCTGCCACACAAAGATTCCCCCAAACCCTTTTATTTTTTCAACCTAGGAGGTTAACAAGGCCACACTGTGGCCACAAATGCTTAAGGGACTTGAGCTAAAGTTCGTCACGGTCACGTTTAGCGGGAAAGATTCGTCGTAAAACTTGCATTTGTGGCCCACGTGGTGGCTGCTAACCTTCCAGGTGTAGAAATTTATACCTACTTGGTTGAATGTTATTATTTTATTTATTATTATTATTAATTATATTATTATTATTCTATGATTATTATTATTATTATTTAATATTAATTATTATTATTATTATTAATTATTATTATGTTAAATTTTATAATTATTATTAATTAATATTATTATAATATTATATATTATTATTATTATATAAATTTATATTATTATTATTATTAATTATTATTACAATATCTTTAATTAGTATATTCGTAGATGTATATTATTATGAAATTATTGTATATTATTTTATAATTATTTGATATATCTATTATTAATTATTATTATTATTATTATTATTAATTATTATTATTATTATTATTACTATTATTATTATATTATTATTATATTATTATTATTATTATTATTATTATTATTATTATATTATTATATTATTATTATTATTATTATTATTATTATTATTATTAATATTATTATTATAATTATTATTAATTATTATTATATTTTATATTTTATTATTATTATTATTATATTATTATTATTATTATTATTATTATTATTATATTATTATTATTATTATATTATATTTATTATTATTATTAATTAATTATTATTATTATTATTATTATTATATTATTACTATTATTATTATATTATTATTATTATTATTATTATTATTATTATTATTGTTATTATTATTATTATTATTATTTTATTATCACAGCAGTGAAGAAATTCATCTATAATTGCTATAGCAACTTGCTAATTGAATAACCAATTAGCGTTACTCTAAAAATATAAATTGTTATAGAGACGAGATGTGTAATCTAAAATCCGAGCGATGATTGGCACTGTGAGGGATGTTGGCACTGTGAGGGATGTTGGCACTGTGAAGGATGTTGGTACTGTGAGGGATGTTGGCACTGTGAGGGATGTTGGCACTGAGAGGGAGGTTGACACTGTGAGGGATGTTGGCACTGTGAGGGATGTTGGTACTGTGAGAGATGTTGGTACTGTGAGGGATGTTGGCACTGTGAGGGATGTTGGCACTATGAGGATGTTGGCACTGTGAGGGATGTTGGCACTGTGATGGATGTTGGCACTGTGAGGGATGTTGGCACTGTGAGGGATGTTGGCACTGTGAGGGATGTTGGTACTGTGAGGGATGTTGGCACTGTGAGGGATGTTGGCACTGTGAGGGATGTTGGTACTGTGAGGGATGTTGGCACTGTGAGGGATGTTGGCACTGTGAGAGATGTTGGTACTGTGAAGGATGTTGGCACTATGAGGGATGTTGGCACTGTGAGGGATGTTGGCACTGTGAGGGATGTTGGCACTGTGAGGGATGTTGGCAACTGTGAGGGATGTTGGCACTGTGTGAGGGATGGATGGCACTGTGAGGGATGTGGCACTGTAGGGAAGATTGGCACTGTGAGGGATGTTGTGCACTGTGAGGGAGGTCTGGCACTGTTAGGGATGTTGGCACTGTGAGGGATTGGTTACTGTGAGAATGTTGTGAACTGTGAGGGATAGATTGCACTGGGGAAGGGTTGTTGGTACTTGTGAGGGATGTTGTGCACGTGAGGTGAATGTTGGCACTGTTAGGGGATGTTGGCACTGCGAGGGAGATGGCACGTGAGGATGTTGGCACTGTGAGGGTTTGGAACAGTGAGGGATGTTTGGGCCCCCCACTTGTGAGGGATGTTGGATGTAGGGATGTATGGCACAGTGTAAGCGATGTTGGGCACTGTGAGGGATGTTGGCACGTGAGGGATGTTGGTACTGTGATGGATGCTGGTACTGGGTGACGGATGATGCACAGTGAAGGATGTTGAGTACTGTGAGGGATGTTGGCACTGTGAGGATGTTGGCAACTGTGAGGGATGTTTGGGTAAACAGTGAGGGATGTTGTCACTGTTAGGGATGTTTGGTACGTTGTGAGGATGATGGCACTGTGAGGGAGTGTTGGTACTGTGGAGGGATGTTTGGCACACTGTGAGGGGATATTTTGCACAGTGATGGATTTTGCACAGTGGAGAATGTTGGCACTTGTGGAGGGATGTTGGCACTGTGAGGGATGTTGGCACTGCGAGGGATGTTTGGCACTGTGAGGGATGTTGGCACTGAGAGGGAATGTTGGGTCATTGTGAGGGAGGTTGTCCATGTGAGGGATGTTGGTACTGTGAGAGATGATGGACTGTTGGGATGTTGGAGGAACTGTGATGTGAGTTGGCAACTTGTGAGGGAATTTGCACATGAGAGGTATGTGTTAAACTGTGAGAGATGTTGGTACTGTGAGGGATGTTGGCACAAGAGGGATGATGGCACTGAGGGATGTTGGGCACAGTAAGGGTGTTGGCCACTGTGATGGATGATTCAACTGTGAAGGGATGATGGCACTGTGATGGATGTTTGCACTGTGAGGGATGTTGTCACAGTGAGGGATGTTGGCACTGTGAGGGATGTTGGCACTGTGAGGGATGTTTGGCACTGTGATGGAGTTTGCACTGTGAGGGATGTTGCACAGTGAGGGATTTGCACTGTGAGGGATGTTCGTACAATGAGGGGATTTTGGCACTGCTGATAGGGATGTTGGACACTGTAGAGGGATGTTGGCGACTGGGGGTGAGGGATGTTGGCACTGTGAGGGATGTTGGTACTTGAGAAATTTGGTACTGTGATGGATTTTGGCCCTACGAGGGATGTTGGCACTGTGAGGATGTTGGCACTAAAAAGGACGAAGGCACTGTGAGGGAATGTTGGCACTGTTAGGGATGTGGCACTGTGAGGAATGTTGGCAGATGGTGCGTGATGTTGAGCACTGTGATGGATGATGGTACTGTGAGGGTGTTGCAATGTTAGGGATGCGGCACAGTGAGGTATGTATGCACTGGAGGGTGTTGTAACTGTGAGGGATTGTTTGGTGAACTGAGGACGGATTTTAGGCCACAGTGAATATGTTGGTGTACTGTAAGGAAATATGGCACTGTGAGGGATGTTGGCAACTGTGAGGGATGTTGGTACTGTGAGTATGTTGGCACATGGAGGATATAGAGAACACGTGAGGGATTTGCACTGTGAGAAAAGTGGAAACTGGAGAGGGATGTTGGCAACTGTGATGGAAGTTGTCACTGTGAGGGATGATGGCACTCTGTGAGGGATGTTGGCACTGTGAGGTATGTAGGTAATGTTAGGGATGTTGGCACTGTTGAAGGAATGTTGTAACTGTGAGAGATGTTGTGCAACTGAGATGGATGTTGCACTCGTAGAGGGATGTTGGCAACTGTGAGGGATGTTGCAACTGTGAGGGAAGTTGGCATCTTGTTAGAGATGTTGGGCAACTAGAGGGATGTTGGTAACAGTGTAGGGATGTTGGCACTAACTGTGAGTGAATGTTGTAACTTGTGAGGATTGATGGCACGTGAGAGATTTATGGCACAGTGAGGGAAGTTGGCAACTGTGAGGGATGATTGTAAACTGTGAGGGATGATGGTTACTGTGACGGATGATGGCACTGTGAATGATGTTGGTACTGTGAGGATGTTGGGCACGTAAGGTATGTTGGCACTGTGAGGGATGTTGGTACTGTGAGGGATGTTGGCAATGATGATGGATGTTGGCACTGTGAGGGATTGTTTGTGTACTGTGAGGGATGTTGGCACTGTGAGGGCAGTTGGCAACTGGTTGAGGTGCATGTTGGCACTGTAAGTGGATGTATGGCAACTTATATGAGGGCTTTGGCACTATGAGGGATGTATGCACCAGAGAGAGATATTGGCATGTGAGGGATGTTTCGTACTAATGAGTGAATGGCACTGTGAGGGATGTTGGCATCTGTGAGTGATGTTGCACCGTATGATAGTTTGCACTTGGGATGATGTTGCACTGTGAGGAATGTAGGCACTGTTAGGGATGTTGGGGCACTGTGAGGGGATGTTGGCAACTGGAAGGGATGTTGGAAACTGTGAGGGATGTGGCACTGTGAGGATGTAGGCACTTGAGGGATGTTGGCACTGTGAGGTATGTTGGTACTGTGAGAGAAGTTGTACTGTGACGGGAAGTGGCACTATGCGGGAGTTGGCACTGTGGAGGGAATGTTGGTTACATATAGGGATGGATGGCACTGTAATGGATGTTGGCCCAGTGAAGGGATGTGTCTAAAAAAAAAAAACTGTTATGGATGTTGGCACAGAGAGTGACGATGCAACAGTGAGGGTTGTTAATGGCAAACTGTGAGGATGTATCGTACTATGAGGGAAGATGGCACTGTGAGGGATGTTGGCAACTGTAAGGGATGTTTGGCTACGTGAGGGATGTTGGAACTGTGGGGATGTTTGGTAACTGTGAGAGATGTTGTACTGTGAATGATGTTGGCACACGAGGGATGTTGTCACTGTGTGGGATGGAGGCACTCTGAGGGATGTTGGCACTGTGAGGGATTTGGCAACAGTGAGGATGTTGGCAACTGTGAGGGATGTTGGCACTGTGAGGGATGGTTGCACTGTGAGGGAAGTTGGCACTGTGCGGGATGTTGGTACTGTGAGAGATGTTGTACTGGTTGAGGAGATGTTAGGCACTAATAGGGATGTTTTGCACTGAGAGGGTATGTTTGGCACTATTAGGGAAGTTGCACTTAGATGGATGATGCACTGTGAGTGAAGTTAGCACTGTTATGGATGTTTGGCAACAGTGAGGGATGTTGCACAGTGAGGGATGTGGTGGCACTGTGAGTGATGTTCGATACTATGAGGGATGTTGGCACTGTGAGGGATGTATGGCACTGGGAGGGATGTTGGCACTGTGAGGGATGCTTGGCACTGTTAGGGATGTTGGTACTGAGAGAGATGTTTGGTACTGTGAGGGATGTTGGCACTACGAGGGATGTTGGCACTGTGAAAGATTTGGCACTATGAGGATGATTGCACGTGATGGATGTTGGCACTGTAGAGGGATGTTGGCAACTGTGAGGAGATGTTGGCACTGTGAGGGATTGTTGGTACTGTAGGGATGTTTTGAATGTAGAGATGTTGGCACTGTTATGGATGTTGGCACTGTGAGGGATGAAAATGGTGTACTGTGAGGGATGTTGGTACTGTGACGGATGTTGGCACTGTTGAAGATGTTGGTACATTGTGAAGGATGTTGGCACTGTGAGGGATGTTGGCACTGTGAGGTATGTTGGTACGTTAGGGATGTTTGCAAACTGTGAGTGAAGTTGGTACAGTGAGGGATATGGTACTGTGAGAATGTTGGCACTGTGAGGGATGTTGGTACTGTGAGGGAGTTGGCACTGTGAGGGATGTTGGTACTTGAGGATGTTGGAACTGTGAGTGATGTAGGCAACAGAGAGTGATGTTGGTTATTGTGATGGATTGTTGGCACTGGAGGGATGTTGGCACAGTGAGGGATTTGGTCAAATTGCTTGCATAAGGCCCTGTGTGCCTTCAATAATTACCATGTGTATCTCTCCATAAAATTCCCCATTATTCTTTCATAATTCCCATCTTTCATAATCCCCATTTGTCTTTCATAGATCCCCCAGATCGGGCATAATATTCCCATGTATCGTTTCATAAATTCCCATATCTGTCAGAATGCCCATTGCGGTGCTGGTATGCAACTTTTCGAGTATGCCGTCCCTGATATGTAAATTGGCCACATATCTTTAATTAAGTGCCAGTACGAGTATGTAATTGTGCACAAATAGTTAAGCAGGCACCAGTTAGTGAAGCTGGCACAGAAGAGATTCTGGTTACTTTGAGAGATTTATGACAACAGTAAGCAGGGATGCATGGCAACAGATATGGCAGCTGGTACTGTGAGTGATGATGGCATCGATGTAAATGTGAAAGCTGGCACTTGTGAGGGATGTTAGGCACTACTGCAAGGATTCTGTGGCCTGTAGGGATGTAGGCCCCACATAAAAACAACTCTCGACAAACACCAACCCCCTCCCCCACCCCCCCCCACGCCCTCCACGCCGCACCCCTCAACTGTTGAGGATTCTGGCACTGTGAGATATGCTGGCCACGGTGAGGATTTTAGTCACTGTGAAGGGATGCTGGCAAACTGTGAACCTGCTGGTACAGTGAGGGATGCTGGCACGTGAGGGATGGTGGCCGCTGTAAGGAATGCTGCACTATGAGGATGTTTGGCGACTGTGACCTGATGTTGGCACGCGAGGGATGTTGGCAATGTGGGGGAAGGTTGGCACTGTGAGTGCTGTATGCACTGTGAGGGAAGCTATCACTGTGAGGGATGCAGGACTGTGAGGGATTTTGGCACTGTGTGAGGGATACTGGCACTGTACAGACATACTGGCACTGTAAATACACCCTGGCACTGTAAGAACATCCATCCAGGCACTGTGAGGGATGTTGGCAACAGTAAGACATGCGGCCACTGTAATACATCTATCCTGGGGAACTGTACGACATCCTGTTCACTGTAGGACACTGGCACTGTAAGACCAGTCTGGCAACAGTAAAAACATTCTGGCACTAAACATGCTGGCCGGCAATAAGACATGCTGCACTGTAAACCATGCTGGCACCTGTAAAGACATGCCTGGCACTGTAAGACATGCAGGCACTGTAAGACATGCTGGCACTGTAAGACATGCTGGCACGTAGAACATGCTGGCAACAAAGACATACTGGCACAGTAAGACATGCGGCATTTAAGACAAGCTGGCACTAGAAACATGCTGCACAGTAAGACATTGCTGGCACAGTAAGACTTGCTGGCACTGTAAGACCATGCTGGCACTGTAAGACGATGCGGGTAATGTAAGACAAGCTGGCACTGTAAGACATGCTGGCCTGTAAGACAAGCTGGCAACTGTAAGACAGCTTGCTACTGTAAGACATGTTGGCACTGTAAGACAAGCTGTGCAGACTGTAAGACTCGGCCTGTAAGACAAGCTGGCAACTGTAAGACATGCTGGCACTGTAAGACCATGCTGGCACTGTAAGACATGCGGCACGTAAGGCATGCTGGCCACTGTAAAAGACATGCTGGCACTGTAAGACAAGCTGGCACTGTAAGACAAGCTGGCACTGTAAAACATGCTGGCACTGTAAGACAATCTGCAATCTGAAAGACAACTGGCACTGAAAGACATGCTGGCACTTAAGACATGCTGGCACTGCAAGACCTGCAGGCACTGTAGACATGCGGCACGTAAGACATGCTGGCCCACTGTAAGACTGCTGCACTGTAAGACAAGCAGCTAAAACTGTAAGACAAGCTGGCACTGTAAGACAAAGCTGGCACTGTAAAGAACATGGCGGCAACTGTAAAACATGCTGGCACTGTAAGACAATCTGGCACTGTAAGACAAGCTGGCACTGTAAGACATGCTGGCACTGTAAGACATGCTGGCACTGTAAGACATGCTGGCACTGTAAGACATGCTGGCACTGTAAGACATGCTGGCACTGTAAGACATGCTGGCACTGTAAGACAAGCAGCTACTGTAAGACATGCTGGCACTGTAAGACAAACTGGCACTGTGAAACATGCTGGCACTACCATCCATTCCATTGCAACATCTGGTCTGATTATCAAGCCCTTGCAACATTCTTTGCAACACTTGTCAGGTGCGTCATTAAGACCTTGCAAGATGCTCTCCACACACTTGCTCGGAATCACAAATATAATTTGCATATATATTATTCCTGGAAGGAAGCCTTGTGATTATTCAATAAAATGTTAATGTAGAGGCTTCCCGGAGGAGCTCCAGGGTTCATGGTGCTTCCAGTAGGAGCATTGAGGGCCTTGGGGATTCCAGGAGGAACGTAGGGGTCTCTGGGGACTCAAGGAGGAACGTAGGGGTCTCTGGGTATTCCAGGAGGAACGTAGTGGTCTCTGGAGGATTCCAGGAGGAAACGTAAGGGTCTCTTGGGGATTCCAGGAAGGAACGTAAGGGGTCTCTGGGATTCAGGAGAACGTAGGGTCTCTGGGATTCCAGGAGGAACGTAGGGGTCTCTGGGGATTCCAGGAGGAACGTAGGGGTCTCTGGGGATTCCAGGAGGAACGTAGGGGTCTCTGGGGATTCCAGGAGGAACGAAGGGGTCTCTGGGGATTCCAGGAGGAACGTAAGGGTCTCTGGGGATTTCATGAGGAACGGAAGGGTCTCTGGGGATTCCTTGAGGAACGAAGGGGTCTATGGGGATTCCAGGAGGAACGTAAGGGTCTCTGGGGATTCCAGGAGGGACGTAAGGGTCTCTGGGGATTCCAGGAGGAACGTAAGGGTCTCTGGGGATTCCAGGAGGAACGAAAGGGTCTCTGGGGATTCCAGGAGGAACGTAGGGGTCTCCGGGGATTCCAAGAGGAACGTAAGGGGTCTCTGGGGATTCCAGCAGGAACGTAGGGGTCTCTGTGGATTATATCAGGAACGTAAGGGTCTCTGGGGATTCCAGGAGGAACGTAAGGGTCTCTGGGGATTTCATGAGGAACGTAAGGGTCTCCGGGGATTCCAGGAGGAACGTAGGGGTCTCTGGGGATTCCAGGAGGAACGTAAGGGTCTCTGGGGATTCCAGGAGGAACGTAGGGGTCTCTGGGGATTCCAGAAGGAACGTAAGGGCCTCTGGGGATTTCATGAGGAACGTAAGGGTCTCTGGGGATTCCAGGAGGAACGTAGGGGTCTCTGGGGATTCCAGGAGGAACGTAAGGGGCTCTGGGGATTCCAGGAGGAACGTAAGAGGCTCTGGGGATTCCAGGATTAACGTAAGGGTCTCTGGGGATTTCATGAGGAACGTAAGGGTCTCTGGGGATTCCAGGAGAAACGTAGGGGTCTCTGGGGATTCAAGGAGGAACGATGGGGACTCTTGGGATTTCACTAGGAACGTTAGGGTCTCTGGGGATTCCAGAAGGAACGTAGGGGTCTCTGGGGATTCAAGGAGGAACGTAAGTGTCTCTGGAGATTCCAGGAGGAACGTAAGGGTCTCTGGGGATTCCAGGAGGAACGTAGGGGTCTCTGGGGATTCCAGGAGGAACGTAAGGGTCTCTGGGATTCCAGAGGAGAACGTAAGGGTCTCTGGGGATTCCAGGAGGAACGTAAGGGTCTCTGGGGATTCCAGGAGGAACGAAGGGGTCTCTGGGGATTCCAGGAGGAACGTAAGGGTCTCTGGGGATTTCATGAGGAATGGAAGGGTCTCTGGGGATTCCTTGAGGAACGTAGGGGTCTATAGGGATTCCAGGAGGAACGAAAGGGTCTCTGGGGATTCCAGGAGGAACGTAAAGGTCTCTGGGGATTCCAGGAGGAACGCAAGGGTCTCTGGGGATTCCAGGAGGAACGTAGGGGTCTCCGGGGATTCCAAGAGGAACGTAGGGGTCTCTGGGGATTCAAGTAGGAACGTAGGGGTCTCTGGGGATTCAAAAAGGAGCGAAGGGGACTCTTGGGATTTCACTAGGAACGTAGGGGTCTCTGGGGATTCCAGAAGGAACGTAGGGGTCTCTGGGGATTCAAGGAGGAGCGTAGGGGTCTCTGGGGATTCCAGGAGGAACGTAAGTGTCTCTGAAGATTCCAGGAGGAACGTAAGGGTCTCTGGGGATTCCAGGAGGAACGTAGGGGTCTCTGGGGATTCCAGGAGGAACGTAAGGGTCTCTGGGGATTCCAGGAGGAACGTAAGGGTCTCTGGGGATTCCAGGAGGAACGAAGGGGTCTCTGGGAATTCCAGGAGGGACGTAAGGGTCTCTGGGGATTTCATGAGGAACGTAAGGGTCTCTCGGGATTCCTTGAGGAACGTAGGGGTCTATGGAGATTCCAGGAGGAACGTAAGGGTTTCTGGGGATTTCAGGAGGAACATAGGGGTCGCTGGGGATTCCAGGAGGAACGTAAGGGTCTCTGGGGATTCCAGGAGGAACGTAGGGGTCTCTGGGGATTCCAGGAGGAACGTACGGGGTCTCTGGGGACTCCAGCAGGAACATATGGGTCTCTGTGGATTATAGGAGTAACGTAAGGGTCTCTGGGGATTCCAGGAGGAACGTAAGGGTCTCAGGGGATTTCATGAGGAACGTAAGGGTCTCTGGGGATTCCAGGAGGAACGGAGGGGTCTCTGGGGATTTCAGGAGGAATGTAAGGGTCTCTGGGGATTCCAGGAGGAGCGTAGGGGTCTCTGGGGATTCCAGGAGGAACGTAAGGGCCTCTGGGGATTTCATGAGGAACGTAAGGGTCTCTGGGGATTCCAGGAGGAACGTAGGGGTCTCTAAAGATTCCAGGAGAAACGTAAGGGTCTCTGGGGATTCCAGGAGGAACGTAGGGGCCTCTGGGGATTCCAGGAGGAACGTAAGGGGCTCTGGATATTCCAGGAGGAACGTAAGAGGCTCTGGGGATTCCAGGATAAACGTAAGGGTCTCTGGGGATTTCATGAGGAACGTAAGGGTCTCTGGGGATTCCAGGAGAAACATAGGGGTCTCTGGGGATTCAAGAAGGAACTTTGGGGTCTCTGGGGATTCAAGGAGGATCGTAGGGGTCTCTGGGGATTCCAGAAGGAACGTAGGGGTCTCTGGGGATTACAGAAGGAACGTAGGGGTCTCTGGGGATTCAAGGAGGAGCGTAGGGGTCTCTGGGGATTCCAGGAGGAACGTAAGTGTCTCTGAAGATTCCAGGAGGAACGTAAGGGTCTCTGGGGATTCTAGGAGGAACGTAGGGGTCTCCAGGGATTCTAGGAGGAACGCAAGGGTCTCTGGGAATTCCAGGAGGAACGTAAGGGTCTCTGGGGATTCCAGGAGGAACGTAAGGGTCTCTGGAAATTCCAGGAGGAACGTAGGGGTCTCTGGGGATTTCATGAGGAACGTAAGTGTCTCTGGGGATTCCAGGTGGAACGTAGGGGTCTCTGGGGATTCCAGCAGGAACGTAAGAGTCTCTCGGGATTCCAGGAGGAACGTAAGGGTCTCTGGGGATTTCATGAGGAACGTAAGTGTCTCTGGGGATTCCAGGTGGAACGTAGGGGTCTCTGGGGATTCCAGGAGGAACGTAAGGGCCTTTCGGGATTCCAGGAGGAACGTAGGGGTCACTGGAGATTCCAGGGGGAACGTAAGGGTCTCTGGGGATTCCAGGATGAACATAAGGGTCTCTGGGGATTCTAGGAGGAATGTAGGGGTCCCTAGGGATTCCAGGAGGAACGTAAGGGATCTCTGGGGATTTCAGGAGGAACGCAGGGGACTCTGGGAATTCCAGGAGGAACGTAAGGGTCTCTGGGGATTCCAGGAGGAACGTAAGGGTCTCTGGGGATTCCATGAGGAACGTAAGGGTCTCTGGGGATTCCAGGAGGAACGTAAGGGTATCTGGGTATTTCATGAGGAATGTAAGGGTCTCTGAAGATTCCAGGAGGAACGAAGGGATCTCTGGGGATTCCAGGAGAAACGTAAGGGTCTCTGGAGATTCCAGGAGGAACATAGGCGTCTCTTGGGTTTCCAGGAGGAACGTAAGGGTCTCTGGGGATTCCAGGAGGAACGTAGGGGTCTCTGGGGATTCCAGGAGGAACATAAGGGTCTCTGGGGATTCTAGGAGGAACGTAAGGGTCTCTGAGGATTCCTGGAGGAACATAGAGGTCTCTGGTGATTCCAGGAGGAACGTAAGAGGTTTCTGAGGATTCCAAGAGGAGCGTAGGGGTCTCTGGGGATTCCAGGAGGAATGTAGGGGTCTCTGGGAATTCCAGGTGGAACGTAAGGGTCCCTGGGGACTCCAGGAGGAACGTAGGGGTCTCTGGGGATTCCAGGAGGAAAGTAAGGGTCTCTGGGTATTCCAGGAGGAACGTAGGGGTCTCTGGGGATTCCCGGAGGAACGTAAGGGTCTCTGGGGTTTCCAGAAGGAACGTAGGGGTCTCTGGGGATTCCAGGAGGAAGGTAGGGGTCTCTGGGGATTCCAGGAAGAATGTAAAATGTCTCTGGGGATTCCAGGAGGAACGTAAGGGTCTCGAGGATCAGTAGGAGTCGTGTCTCTGAATCCAGGAACTAGGGCTCTGGGGACTCCAGAGGAAGTAGGGTCTCTGGGACTCCAGAGGAACGTAGGGGTCTCCTTCCAGAGAACGTAAAACCTCTGGGGATTCAAGAGGAACGTAAGGGTCTCTAGGGATTCCAGGAGCAATACAATACCACAATACCAGTCATGTATCACCACCATCACTACAGTCATGTCAGTCATGTATCACCAGTCATTACAGTCATGTCAGTCATGTATCACCACCATCACTACAGTCATGTCAGTCATGTATCACCACAGTCACTACAGTCATGTCAGTCATGTATCACCACCATCACTACATCATGTCAGTCATGTATCACCACTCACTACAGTCATGTCAGTCATGTATCACACCATCACTACAGCATTCAGTCATGATCACCACCATCACTACAGTCATGTCAGTCATGTATCACCACCATCACTACAGTCATGTCAGTCATGTATCACCACCATCACTACAGTCATGTCAGTCATGTATCACCACCATCACTACAGTCATGTCAGTCATGTATCACCACCATCACTACAGCAGTCAGTCATGTATCACCACCATCACTACAGTCATCAGTCATGATCCCACCATCACTACAGTCATGCATTCATGTATCACCACCATCATACAGTCAGCAGTCATGTATCACAATCACACGTATGAGTCATGTTCACCATCACTACAGTCATGTCAGTCATGTATCACACCATCACTAATCATGTCATCATGTATACCACCATCACTACAGTCATGTCAGTCATGTATCACCACCATCACTACAGTCATGTCAGTCATGTATCACACCACACTACAGTCATGTCAGTCATGTATCACCACCATCACTACAGTCATGTCATCATGTATCACCACCATCTCACAGTCATGTCAGTCATGTATCACCAATCACTACAGTCATGTCGTATGATCACCACCATCACTCAGTCATGTCATCAGACACACCACACTAAGTCATGTCAGTCATGTATCACCAAATCACTACAGTCATGTCAGTCATGTATCACCACCATCACACAGTCTCTAGTATCACACCATCACTAACATCATGTCAGTCTGTATACACCAACATCACTACAGTCATGTCAGTCAGTATCACCACCTCACTACAGTCATGTCAGTCGTATCACCCCATCACTACAGTCATGTCAGTCATGTATCACCACCATCATACAGTCATGTCAGTCATGTATCACCACCATCACTACAGTCATGTCAGTCATGTATCACCACATCACTACAGTCATGTCAGTCATGTATCACCACCATCACTACAGTCATGTCAGTCATGTATCACCACATCACTACAGTCATGTCAGTCATGTATCACCACATCACTACAGTCATGTCAGTCATGTATCACCACATCACTACATCATGTCAGTCATGTATCACCACCATCACTACAGTCATGTCAGTATGTATCACCACCATCACTACATCATGTCAGTCATGTTATCACCACCATCACTACAGTCATGTCAGTCATGTATCACCACATCACTACAGTCATGTCAGTCATGTATCCCACCATCACTACACTCATGTCATCGTATCACCACCATCACTACAGTCATGTCAGTCATGTATCACCACCATCACTACAGTCATGTCAGTCATGTATCACCACAGTCACTACAGTCATGTCAGTCATGTATCACCACCATCACTACAGTCATGTCAGTCATGTATCACCACCATCACTACAGTCATGTCAGTCATGTATCACCACCATCACTACAGTCATGTCAGTCATGTATCACCACCTCACTACAGTCATGTCAGTCATGTATCACCACCATCACTACAGTCATGTCAGTCATGTATCACCACCATAACTACAGTCATGTCATCATGTATCACCACCATCACTACAGTCATGTCAGTTATGATCACACCATCGCTACAGTCATGTCAGTCATGTATCACCACCATCACTACAGTCATGTCAGTCATGTATCACCACCATCACTACAGTCATGTCACTCATGTATCACCACAGTCACTACAGTCATGTCAGCCATGTATCACCACCATCACTACAGTCATGTCAGTCATGTATCACCACCATCGGTACAGTCATGTCAGCCATGTATCACCACCATCACTACAGTCATGTCAGTCATCTATCACCACCATCACTACAGTCATGTCAGTCACGTATCACCACCATCGGTACAGTCATGTCAGCCATGTATCACCACCATCCTACAGTCATGTCAGTCATGTATCACCACCATCACTACAGTCATGTCAGTCATGTATTACCACAGTCACTACAGTCATGTCAACCATGTATCACCACCATCACTACAGTCATGTCAGTCATGTATCACCACCATCACTACAGTCATGTCAGCCATATATCACCACAGTCACTACACTCATGTCAGCCATGTATCACCACCATCACTACAGTCATGTCAGTCATGTATCACCACCATCACTACAGTCATGTCTGCCATGTATAACCACAGTCACTACAGTCATGTCAGCCATGTATCACCACCATCACTACAGTCATGTCAGTCATGTATCACCACCATCGGTACAGTCATGTCAGTCATGTATCACCACCATCACTACAGTCATGTCAGTCATGTATCACCACCATCACTACAGTCATGTCAGTCATGTATCACCACCATCACTACAGTCATGTCAGCCATGTATCACCACCATCACTACAGTCATGTCAGTCATGTATCACCACCATCACTACAGTCATGTCAGTCATGTATCACCACCATCACTACAGTCATGTCAGTTATGTATCACCACCATCACTACAGTCATGTCAGTCATGTATCACCACCATCACTACAGTCATGTCAGTCATGTATCACCACCATCACTACAGTCATGTCAGTCATGTATCACCACCATCACTACAGTCATGTCAGTCATGTATCACCACCATCACTACAGTCATGTCAGTCATGTATCACCACCATCACTACAGTCATGTCAGTCATGTATCACCACAGTCATTACAGTCATGTCAGCCATGTATCACCACAGTCACTACAGTCATGTCAGTCATGTATCACCACAGTCACTACAGTCATGTCAGTCATGTATCACCACCATCACTACAGTCATGTCAGTCATGTATCACCACCATCACTACAGTCATGTCAGTCATGTATCACCACCATCACTACAGTCATATCAGTCATGTATCACCACCATCACTACAGTCATGTCAGTCATGTATCACCACCATCACTACAGTCATGTCAGTCATGTATCACCACAGTCACTACAGTCATGTCAGTCATGTATCACCACAGTCACTACAGTCATGTCAGTCATGTATCACCACAGTCACTACAGTCATGTCAGTCATGTATCACCACCATCACTACAGTCATGTCAGTCATGTATCACCACTATCACTACAGTCATGTCAGTCATGTATCACCACCATCACTACAGTCATGTCAGTCATGTATCACCACCATCACTACAGTCATGTCAGTCATGTAACACCACCATCATACAGTCATGTCAGTCATTATCACCACCATCACTACAGTCATGTCAGTCATGTATACCACATCACTACAGTCATGTCAGTCATGTATCACCACATCATTACAGTCATGTCAGCCATGTATCACCACCACACTACAGTCATGTTAGTCATGTATCACCACCATCACTACAGTCATGTCAGTCATGTATCACCACCATCACTACATCATGTCAGTCATGTATCACCACCATCACTACAGTCATGTCGTCATGTATCACCACCATCACTACAGTCATGTCAGTCATGTATCACCACCATCACTACAGTCATGTCAGTCATGTATCACCACAGTCACTACAGTCATGTCAGTCATGTATCACCACAGTCACTACAGTCATGTCAGTCATGTATCACCCATCATACAGTCATGTCAGTCATGTATCACCACATCATACAGTCATGTCAGTCATGTATCACCACAGTCACTACAGTCATGTCAGTCATGTATCACCACAGTCACTACAGTCATGTCAGTCATGTATCACCACCATCACTACAGTCATGTCAGTCATGTATCACCACCATCACTACAGTCATGTCAGTCATGTATCACCACCATCACTACAGTCATGTCAGTCATGTATCACCACCATCACTACAGTCATGTCAGTCATGTATCACCACAGTCACTACAGTCATGTCAGTCATGTATCACCACCATCACTACAGTCATGTCAGTCATGTATCACCACAGTCACTACAGTCATGTCAGTCATGTATCACCACCATCACTACAGTCATGTCAGCCATGTATCACCACAGTCACTACAGTCATGTCAGTCATGTATCACCACCATCACTACAGTCATGTCAGTCATGTATCACCACCATCACTACAGTCATGTCAGTCATGTATCACCACCATCACTACAGTCATGTCAGTCATGTATCACCACCATCACTACAGTCATGTCAGTCATGTATCACCACCATCACTACAGTCATGTCAGTCATGTATCACCACATCACTACAGTCATGTCAGTCATGTATCACCACCATCACTACAGTCATGTCAGTCATGTATCACCACCATCACTACAGTCATGTATCACCACCATCACTACAGTCATGTCAGTCATGTATCACCACCATCACTACAGTCATGTCAGTCATGTATCACCACCATCACTACAGTCATGTCAGTCATGTATCACCACCATCACTACAGTCATGTCAGTCATGTAACACCACCATCACTACAGTCATGTCAGTCATGTATCACCACATCACTACAGTCATGTCAGTCATGTCATCATTCAGTCAGTCAGTCATGTATAACATCACTACAGTATGTCTGTCATGTATCACACATCATACATCATCATCGTATCACCAGCATTACAGTCATTCACATGTATCACACATCACTACATCATGTCAGTCATGTATCACCACATCACTACAGTCATGTCAGTCATGTATCACCATCATTACAGTCATGTCAGTCATGTATCACCACCATCACTACAGTCATGTCAGTCATGTATCACCACCATCACTACAGCATTCGTCATGTATCACACATCACTACAGTCTGTCGTCATGTATCACCACATCACTACAGTCATGTCAGTCATGTATCACCATCATACAGTCATTCAGCATGTCACCACCATCACTACAGTCATGCAGTCAGTATCACACAGTCACTACATCATGTCAGTCTTATCACCACCATCACTAAGTCATGTCACCATGTATCACCACAGTCACTCATCAGTCACTGTAACACACCAAACTGCAGTATTATCACGTATACCACAT